>JBBPBX010040788.1:0-29195 GCA_038048925.1 Garcialebias charrua
TATATATATATATATATATAAAGCATGTATATATTATGTATACATATATACATCGTCTTTCGGCTTTTCCCTCTTCAGGGTCACCACAGAGAGTCATCCTCCTCCACCTCACTCTGTCCTCTACATCCTCTGTCTTCACTCCCAACTACCTTCATGTCCTCTCGCTTTGATGAACTCACAATATGGTTTTGGCAAAAGTGTTTTACATCAGATGTCATTCCTGACACAACCTTCACCATTTACCTGGGCTCGGGACCGGCACAAGAGATACTCTGGCTTGTGCTCCCTATTGGCTGGTTTGCTCTTAAAGAAAACAAATCTAGAACATGTTGGGGTTTTTTTTTTGTCTGTGGGAGAAAACCGGATTACCTGGCAAAAACCCAGTGTGCTAAATTTGTTTTTGCTCTTAGCGACAACAAATTTGAATTGCTATTAGTCTGACCCCACCCCTGAGGCTAATTTGCCATGGGAGACCCTACAAGGGGCTAAATCCCAGTCAACAGCCCCCAGGATCACAAGGGTACTCAAACCCCTCCACCACGTTAAGGTTGCAATTCTTCGGAGAGGACCATCCATCCATCCATCCATCCATCCAACCATCCATTACCATCCATCCATCCATCCTTCCATCCATCCATCCATCCATTCTTTTGTTGTTGTTGTTGTTGTTGTTTTTAGCCTGGTCCTCAAGGCACACTGTCCTGCATGTTTAAGATTTGTTCCTGTTTAAACACAACTTATCTCAGTTGGTAACTGATTAACAACTGTATCAGCTGTGTTAAAGCAGGGAAATCTATAAAGCATGCAGTGTGCAATAATAGTTCAAAACCAGCATTCTCATATGTGTGTGTGTGCGTGCGTGTGTGTGTGTTTAACTTACAGTTGGTCTGGTAAAAGGGGTTTCAGTTGTTGTACTCATGACGTTGGTTTTCTTTGCTCTGGTGACCCTGACCATTTTTGCTGTTGCTTCCTCGATCAAGTTCCAAAACGCCTTCAAATGCTCATATGAAGGGATCATAAAACACATAAAAAAATAAAAAAATAGAAAATTCTCTAACATCTCCGTACTCTTTATCATTTAAACTGGTTACAACTTAATCAGATGAAACGATCATTGAGGCGCACAGCAAAAATGAGTTCTTTATGAACTAAGGTCCTTTATGGACTTAAACCAAAAGAAAAACAGTTAAAAATAATGTTTGTAAAAGATGTGGGAAACGATCATTGAGGCGCACAGCAAAAATGAGTTCTTTATGAACTAAGGTCCTTTATGGACTTAAACCAAAAGAAAAACAACAAAAAATGAGAAAAAGAATCACTCTGCATTTTCTTTTTAGGCTAATTATCATATACATCATGTCCCACTGATTCTAGCGGGGTATAATCTTCATCATTTGAAACGAAATGGGTTTGGTGTCCACCATGGTCCAGAGGTGAACCATGACCATGGGTTGAAAGGGTCTGTTCCTTTAGTCCCACTCTCAACATAGTTCGCTCAGATCGTGCAAAGCATCGTGGATGTCTCCTCCTGTTCCTGATTCATCTGGGATGTAGGTACAGCACGATTCGCCAATAATTTTACACACGCCTCCTCATGATGCAGTCAGGAGGTTGAGAATGTCAGTTTTGTAGGATCATCTCTCCCATTGCTTTCAGCTCTCCCAGAGTTCCATTTGCTGATTTGTAGGTGTCGTCGATGAGGCGGGGAGGGCATACCTGTTGATTCCAACCGACTCCTACCCATGGGAAAAGGCTCTGGAAGAACTTTTCCCCTCCATTCCAGATCTTGAATTCCCATGGGACGCCGGTGCTGGTGGTGAGCCCTCCCCATCTTGTTATCTCAGGCATTGCAGAGCGTTTTGTCCTGTGAGCTGAGGGTGTCAGTAGCTTCCTCAGCACAGGCGTCGGGTTGGATAGGGGGACCAAAGCACAAAGGCCCCCCCAATTAGGTGGCAATGCTGTATAGGCTCTGTGTCCACACAAGAAATACCAGTCAGTTAAAACACGAGAGCCTTTGTCACCTGGCACTGCAATGCTACGGTGGTGGTTTCTTGTCGTCCTCTTGTTGGGTTGCTGATGTTGAAAAGTCCTTTGTTCAAGGAGGTGTGTGCAATCGATGACATCTTCTGACTCGAGGCAGTTGGCGTTTTCATCCCAAAACGCTTGGCGGCAGATGTGTCATGGTGATCAGTTCAGGCAGTTTGATGGGGGTCCTTCACTTTATCAGACAGTGGTTTTGTGTAGTCTCGTTTTGCCCAGCTGCCTGTTCCTGGGTGGGTGCTTAGTCCATATAGGCACGCTTGTTTTTCACCATAGGTTGGTGCTGTAGTCATGGGGGTGTTCAGATCTCAGCAGATCTGTGATATCGCCGTTCACTATGTAACTTGCTCCTATTGTTGCTAGGTATACAGAAATACTAGAAACCTAAATCCTAACAGAGCAGGGATCTTTAAGTTCTTCACTGGTTTTGAGATGACGGTCACTAAAAGAACCGCCCCCTTTGTACACCCGGCTTCCCCTCTGCTCCAATGACTTAAGGGTCTAGTATTTCTGCAATTTACAGTGACTGAGATGTATCCAACTGGGTCATTCAGCAATCTTCACAGCAGAGGGTGTACTCAGTAGTACTTTGTATGGACCTTCCCAGCGTGGACTGGCCCAAGTTTTTCTTTTGATGATTTTGATGAAGACCCAGTCACCAGGTTTTACTGTCACTTCCTGTGGGGACAGAGAATCAGAAGACAGTAAATTTGTCCTGAACACTTCTTTTTCTCTAATTTTTTTTTTTTTTTTTTAAGTTAAGCCTAGGTGTGTAGCCATGTCCTGTATAATTTGATTAACAAAATGAGGTCCATTGTCACTGTATATGGTTTCAGGTCAGCTTCATCCCGTTCTGAGAGAAGCATCACATCTAACTGTCATGGAGAGAGAGCGTGTACTCTGGGTTCACAAGTGACTAGGGATGGGAACCGAGAACCGGTTCTGTTAGAGAACCGGTTCTTAAAAGTCCAATTCCATGGAATTGTAGGATGCTTGTCTTAACGATTCAGCTTATCGGTTCTGCAGACTCCTGGTGGTGACGTGTTTAAGCGCTGACATCACAGACATGCGCCGCGCCCGAGTGGTGGTGGCGTGGTGGTGTCTAAATAAATATTTCTTAGCTGACTTCATAGCAGACGTCCTTCTGAGCTTAACGAAATGTTCAAATCAGCTGGATTTAAAAAAAAAAAAGTTCGCGGAATTTTAGGCAGGCGCCAGGCGGGTCAAACCGGACGCTTTCTTTCTTTAAATTTAGCTAAATAAACGCTTAAAAAATATATTTCTTAGCTGACTTAATAGTAGACGTACTCTTGAGTTTAACGAAATGTTCAAATAAGCTGGATTTAAAAAAAAAAAGTTCGCTGATTTTTATGCAGGCGCCAGGCGGGTCAAACCGGACGCTTTGTTTCTTTAAATTTAGCTAAATAAACGCTTAAAAATATATTTCTTACCTCACTATAGCAGACGGGCTCCTGAGCTGAACCAAATGTGAAATCAGCTGGATTTAAAAATCCGCGGTGTGGTTTATGAGTGGATATAACTTCTGGAAGTGGTCCCTCTTCCTCTTCACTCTCTGAGTCCTCTGCTGGCTGCTGCCTACAGCGCCTCTAAAGCGGCCGAAACTGGTACTGCACCATTTTCGCCAAAAATGAAAAACGAAGAATCAGAGCGAAAAATGAGTCTAAAAATATGGGAAAAAATCCATAAATAAATTCTTTATGAACACAAATGGTTTACTATATTTTATTACCCAAATGAGAATTGATAACAGAATTGATAAGGAATCGAATCGATAAATGACATCGATAAAGGCATCGATATTGATAATTTCTTATCAATTCCCATCCCTACAAGTGACAATCGAATAAAGCTGTTTTTTCCACATTTTGCAGGTGGGACTGTAAGCCCATTCATTTTGTGGGGGAGAGAAATCAGTGCATGTAGCAGCAGCCCTAATCTGTAACCCCACATCTCTCCACTGCATGTCATGTGATTTAAATAAAGAGATATGTGGTGTTGCATCCAGTTTGTAAAAGCGTTTTTGTTCTCCAGAAAGGAGAACTGTAGCACCAGCGAATGAACATTTGTCTGTATATATCTCTTTAATGGCCATTGTGGCAGGGCTGTCAGCCAAAAAGTCACCTATGTAGTTGCAGGCACCTTGTTGTAATATGTTCATTTTCACATGTAATTGGCTCAGAGGCATTTCATCCTCCTTCTTTGTCAGCACGTTACCTGCTTCCTGCATCAAAAGGGAAGCAGCTGTTAGATTGTCAGTTGAACCCAGGTCATATGAGCAGTAAACATCGATCAGACTTTGATTTGCATAAATCTGAGTTTTGTCCAACCTTGTGGCTCTCATTCCATCCTTGACGGGAATGATTGCAATGGCCAGTTTTGTCAGTAAATCTCTGCCCAGTAAATTCACGGGACAGTCAGGTGATATTACAACATTTGCTGAAATGCAAGAACCAGTTTCTTCATCTGTGAAGTACACCGGTTTGGAAATGCTTTGTCTATTGGTCAGGCCATCTGCTGATTTTACCCAGATGGAGTTTTGTGATGGTTTCAGACCAGGAACACTGGTTTTTAAAACTGTTTTACATGCACCTGTATCACAAAGAAAATCCACATGGACTGAGTTGACTTTAAGCGTTATATAAGGTCTTTCTTTCAAAGAATTCAATAAATCCAAAGCTGAACAAATATTCACAACTTCCTGTTCTTCGACAGAGCTGGAGTTGGGAGTGTTATCAACTAGCCATGCATTATAACCGTCCCTGTTATCGGAGCGGTTTCTTGTCATAGGAAATGCTTCTCTGTGAGCAAATTCTCCTCTGTTTGGATGATCTAAATCTTTCTGGCAGTAACGTATTTCATGTCCGAACTCGCCACACCTCCAGCAGGTGGCAGGACGATATCGTCGGGGACGGTCATACTGTGGTTTGTATCTGTTAAAACCATGGCCTCTTGGTCTCATGTGTCTACCTCTGTTGCTGTTACTCATAGGAGCATTGTAATATATTTCTGAGTCTGGGTCATTACTGTAAAACACATTTGTGTTGTTGTCTGGGTTATCTCCTGTTTTCTTTTTCAGCACTTTCTCAGCATGACGTGCCCATTGCATAAAAACCTCAACAGTACAAGTGTCCAGTTCTACAAAGTGTTTCTTTATCCAACCTGAAATGTTTGGAGTACAAGATTGTAGCAGACCGTTCTTTAGCTGTTGTTGATAAGCTGAGGTTGGCTCGTCGTTGTGATTGATACCGCTATAAATTTTGAAATCCTTTTCATATCTTAATTTAAAATCATCGACATCTTCCCCTTGTTTTTGTTTGATTGCAGAGAGTGCAGCATAATCAGCTTTTCGTTTGAAAACTGTGCACACTCTACCACAAAGAGCATCCCACTGTTGCTTGTAACGTCCAGTTAGGTGGTTTGGGGTTGTTATATCATAGGGGAGGGGGGCCCCATCACTTCCCCTGCCAGTGTAGTCACCACGCACTCGGGCCCAATGTTTTCCCAAAGACGACTGGGCTGCTTCCCCGGTCTCATGACCATTAAGGTGATAGGAATGTATAATACCTTCCATATCCATGATCCACATTTCAGGATCCTCCAAATGACTGCTAACTCCCTCAACAGCCTTTCTGGCCTCTTCGAGGGTCCATGGCCTAAAAACTAAAGCATGTTGCGGGTTGCCCTTTATGTCTGCAGCTGGATTCATGACTTGTATCAGAGGGAAAGCATTTGAAGAGGGGCAAGGAGGTTGTGAAGTGGAAGACTGCATCTTTGACATTTTTCTAGTGACAACGTGGTTATCTGTTTTGGCCTCTGACGATATGCTTAGTTTGGCAAGTTCATCGATAGGATAAACGGATGGTGTTTGGGTTGAAAATGAGGCCCCCGTTGTATCATAAGAAGGAGGGCGACTCACAGATATTGTTTCATTGTCTTCAGGTTTAACAAACATCGTGTCAGTCATTTGTTTTTGTTGCAGTTTGGCCTCCTTAGATGTTTTTATCTCTTCACACCTAATTAGTGATTCATAATGCCAGATTTTAGCAATTGCCAATTGGTGTTCTATTTTTTCTTTCTTCTTGCCTTTGTTTAGAATAATTTGGTTTTGCAGGACAGAAATAAGTGTTTTCCAGGTGTCTACTTTAAGGTTGGGTAATATCTCATATTCTTTCATCCATTCTTTGACATATTTAACCGATTCTGGATGTTTCTGGCTCATGAATCTCAAATCTTTCGTGTTTGTTTCTGCTCCTGTAGGAGATTTTTTACTTCTATTATTTCCCATGACTGTCAGATATGTTAGTTATATAATTTACAAGTGCCAAGTTTTTATTGTTTATTATTTTTATTTTTATTTTGTATTCGAGCCTCTAAAAACTTAAATTATCGTCTAAAAAAAAAGGTAAACTAATCTGCAAATGTAGTAGCGATGTTTGGCCACTATGGGTCTCTACAGGAGTTTTGACGTTCTTCTTTTTCCGGGGTCAAAGTGCAATGTACTTGTGATGGTGATACGTCAGACTTGGATTTGTTCTCCGCATTCATCTAAAAGATAATCACTAAAATCGGTAAGCAAATTTCTCAGCGTTTGTTGGCAGCGAAAACAAACATTTGAAGCGTCCGGTTTTTACAGAATGATTACCTATTTATGGATTTTAGACGGGCGACGAAGTTTCGTAGCAACGTTAGCGTCCAGTGGGCTGTAATTGTCGACCCAAAAAAGTAATTTTAGCTGATTAAAGTCGGATAGTTTTGCCTTTAGATATTCAATACAAGAAACGCAATCATGCCCGCTTGGTTTTAGCGAAATAATTTGGACTTTTTATCGTTAAAAAGTGTTAAGAAATGGGCCGCTAGCTAATAGCTACGCTAACGCCAAATTCAATGCAAAAATGTTCGAATTCCACGTTTGTTTAAGCTTAAAACCTAAAGTATTTGGATTAGAATTTCATAAACAACATCAATCGATTTCTCAAATGCTAGTAAACGAATCGGCTACGTTGAATTGTTTGAAATAAGCATGCAAATATTTTATTTCATTTTATTTCAAAATAATAATTCAGGTAGCTGACCCGTGTCTCCGGATGCGTTTTTAGAGACAATCTTATCTCGTTATAACTGTTATAACTGTAAGAGCAGAAAAATACAATGATTAACGTTTTATATGTATTATTTAGTCTCGTTTTAAACTGAGATGTAGTAGTAGCATAAATTTCTGTTTGTTTCTGTTTTTCACAGGAGGTGATATCTCAGTACCAGATAAGATGTTCCCGGAGGAGCCGGCCTGCTTTCAGCGCAGTTAGTAATTATTAGTTTCAGTATTTATCTTTTTAATTTATTTGATTAATCTTTATTTTTCTTTTTTCTTTTTTAAAGTTGACTTTGTGACTTCGGCAGCCAGCTTATAACTCTAATTTACATGTGAACTCATGTTCTTACACACACAGAGAGGGAGAAAGGAAGGGAGGTAAACTCACACAGATAGAGGGAGAGAAAAAGAGAGAGAGACAGACAAGCTCAAAGAACGCACACACAACTCTCAGGCACTCACCGATGCAGCCTGATGAACACAACTTTCCTATTTACGTACCTTCCCCGCTGTACGTCAGCAAAATTTAGAGCACCTTCCGCCGTGCCAAGCAAACAAATTTTAAGTAACTTCACGCCGTACTTTAAGCAAACAATCAGTCCCTCCACGCCGGACGTCAGCAAACTTTATAGCACCTTCCGCCGTGCCAAGCAATCAAGACAGTACTTCCCGCCGTACTAAGCAAATAACGTACTTTCCGCCGTACGAAGCAATAACATCAAGACAGTACTTTCCGCCGTACTAAGCAAATAACGTACTTTCCGCCGTACGAAGCAATAACATCAAGACAGTACTTTCCGCCGTACTAAGCAAATAACGTACTTTCCGCCGTACGAAGCAATAACATGTACTCACTCCTTGCAGGTTCGTGTGGTATTCGACTGGATCTTCCGTCAAACCGTCCCGTCGATGGCCAGAGAATCGGACCTAAAGAACACTGGCCTGGCGGGGTAAAACGTCCACGCTTACCAGACTTTTGAAACTGCCGTGCATGGGCTAGTAGCACGTCCGTCCTCTGGGCCCACCGGAGACAGGTAAGAGGAAAATCCCGGTCAGGGAACCAATGATGGAGGATTTTTAAACACCTTCACCTTCAACACGAACCACACAAGAAGAGAGACAAGAATTAATTTTCAGAGCAGCAGACTTTGAAAATGGGAGATCACCTCAAGACACTTTGAAACATGTTTCAAAAGTGTTTGAGATCAAATCCAAATTGGAAAGTGCGTACTGGCTTTTTATTCTCTCAAAGGTTGGACAATAATGAGTAACAGGATGACAGTTTCAGATAGCACATGGAAAACGTGGCAGTGTAAAAACAAACAATAACGTAATGTTAAAACCTTATCTGTGATTAAAACATGAGTGTGGCAATGTCATAACAAACAATAACGTAATGTCAAAACCTTATCTGTGATTAAAACATGAGCTGGCCTAATCAGTGTTTTTGTTCTGTGTGCATGAAGCAACAAGTTATGTTCTTCAGAGATGTTTTGTTTCATACAGAAAGACTTTTAGTAAAGCAAACTGGTTAATGATTCATCAGAATACATTAAAGTAATAAGTTTAAATGATCAATGTTTGAACTCTCTAACACTGAGGAACAGCTTCTACCCTGAGGCTGTTAGACTCATGAATAAATGAATAATAAGAATAATCACTGCAAAATATAAAATCATGTTGCTGCTGATCTGTTTCATGTTGCTGTGTTCATTCGTGACCATCTGCTCACACAGACTCATGTTCGTGCTGCTGTTTGGAGTAGTGTTTTTCTAGGATGTTAGTGCTTAGTGTATTTTTAGTTGATGTTCTTCTTAGTTCATATCTTAGATGTTATTACTGTTTTTCTCTTACATTTTGTTGTTGGATGTAACTGGGACCCTGTGTACATAATCTCGTTTCATCACATGTACCACATGCGGTGCAAATGACAATGAAGATTCTCTGACTCTCTCTGAATAAGGTAGGTAGATGTGATTTCCTGCGTTTTGGTGTATTTTAACAGGTTACTAAACATCTACTTGCTTGTAAATGTAACCCAGACAATCATTTTAGGTCTAAAAACTCCTAAGTTAAATATGTTGTAAATATAGCTACAATTGTATTTCATTTATTTATGTTGTAATATGCTTTAACACTGTTTAAAATACACAAGTGTAAGTTAAAAGCAAGAAAGCATAACATTTTGTTGCTTGTATTTTATTTCTGCTTTATTGTGAAAAGCCAAAAGGAAGTGTGAGCAGTCAGGGTTTTGAACTTGATGAAAGCCAAGCACACCAGAGTTGACAGGTGTGCTGCATTTTGGACTAATTAAATAAGTTTCCTGGTTGCTAACACAGTGATTGTCAGTGGAGACCTGTTTGATGGTTTTGGGACTACAAGGGACAATTTCAGCCTGAAGTTTGTCCTACAGTGCTGTGTTTTGCACTTTGAGGCAGTTTAACATCAAACATTTAGCATTCACTAGTTCAGTGAATGCTGCACAGTAAACCTAGTGTAGCTTGTTCAGCTTGCTGGGGAGACTGCATCTTCATCATTCCGGCCTGGAGGTGAAGATTGGTCAGAACTGGAGTGTTTATGGACTGCCAGAAGAGTTCCTCTGGATTACATTGCTCATTGAAGTTAAACCTGGACCTGCAGACAGCTGATTGCATCACCATCTTGGTTTGGATTTCCTCTTCGCCTGAACTGGGACCAGGGTCTGTAGTGAACTACTAAACCAGGTACTGTTTGGTTTATTTATTTGCTCAATGAGTGAAGCGGCCATTAAGTTTTTGGGCCTCACCGTTCCCAAGCATCGCTCAGGCCTGCAACGTCAATGTTTTAGAGTTAGATAAGCCGGCAGGTGTCTGTGTGTGATTGGTGAGTGGGCCCCTCACTTAGTTGAAGCTTTACAGTGAGTAATCTGCCTACAGATACCGTTTTTGTGTCATATTGTATAAGTTGTTCAATCTTTAAAACATGTTCAGTAAATTGAGTTTATATTTTACTTATGGTTTGGTTATTTACAGTGCTTTAAGTGGAAAAAAATAAGTGCCGGTACCCTCCCTAATGACAAACGTTGCGCCCCCCGAAAGATTTTGTAATTTTTTAACATGCTTCAAGTAAAAGTCATTTACTAACCTAATTTAATGAGGACATAAATAGGAAAGATTGTGTCAATCAAAAAATTAACAATCAACAACAGCAGCAAGTCAAATACAGCAGAACATTTTGCTAACAATGCGCTGCTCCGAGTCAACAGATGCATTAAAAAACTTAAGACTTATCTCTTCAGACAGGCTTTTGGTTAATTTTGTACATTGATTTTAGAGTTTGTTATGTTTTACCTTTCTGTATAGTACTTCTGTGATTTTATGATTTTATTTTTCCTTTTGTAAAGCACTTTGTGACTCTCATGTCTGTGAAATGTGCTATACAGTATAAATAAACTTACAGTAAAAACTCATTTCTTAAATATGCTGGTGAAGATGTTTTGCCAGAAATTTTGAATAAAGTAGATGCCATTTCCTGCATTCTTGTGTATTTTAACAAGTTTTAAACATCTATGTTTACCTACATGTAAACATGATTCACTAACTATTTTAGAGACATCTAACAAAATAAAGTCAGGTCCTGTGGACAGATTAAAAAATTGTTGAAATTATTATTGATCATGAATCAGGATATTTTAGAGACACCTCATTCAACTAGTATAGACATCATCCTGTTTTTAAATTCACTCCTGTGGCTAAGATAATTAAATTAATGTGACACTTTATCACAGTGGCTTTAGGGGTGCAATTGACTGTTATTTTGTTAATTTTTATTTAGTTTTATTTGTAACACAACATGCCATTTTACTAAACAATGGTTAGTTACACTGCATGTATAAAAATATTAACTTTACCCACACGTTGGAGGAGTTACTTCCGCTTCCCTCACGCTCTGTTGAACTCGCGCTGCAGTTTGTTTTTGTTTTTTTACAGAGTTCGCTGTCGTCTCCTCCCCCTGTCTATCCTGAGGTTGTGATTGGCCAAATGACGCGCTCCACCAAAGATGTTTTATTGTCGTGAAGATGTATTACTCTTTCTTGAAATCCAGTCGGGGGAAATGATGCATTCTAATCTGCCACGGGTCTTTCAAGTGGAGAAGATGAAAATAAGTTCCGGAACGCACCTTACGCTTAAAAAAAGTCCCGGTACTCTCAGGGTTAAATTTTAGAAGTGGCGGAACTAGGTACCGGTGAGTTCCGGCCCACTTAAAGCACTGGTTATTTATAGTTAAACAGAGTGTGTGTGAGATGACCACAGTGTGTATCAAAAGTTCAGCAATTAAGAGTAGTTAACATTTAGGCTAATGCTAAATATAAGAATCTAGGAGGCCCTTACCTACAGACAGAGGGTAAAGGTGGGCTACATAAATGGAGGCACTGCTGGGAGACTGAACATTTAGCTTAGCTTTTCTAAACCTGTTCAGTTTTACTCTATTTGCTGCTCTTTACATTTCTACATTCACATTTACGCACCTGTACCATGGCAAGCACACTAATTAACAAGCTGAAGAAGTGGTGTCGTGGAGAAGGACTTGATGAGAGTCATACCCTTTTGACAGTGGTACCTGAAAACACTGAAATAGCAGTTATTGAAGAGACAATGCAAACTATTAAGTGTCTGGGTCGAGTACGAGTAAGAGGACGGATTTGTCATGACACAGACAATGAGGTGCTCGTACTTTGTGAATGTCGAGAGAAAGTGACGATAGAAAATGTTCCACCGGAAGTGATGGCACTAACAGGATTGGCAGCCTGGCCAATTATTACTGCCTTTAGGAAGCCAAGTCCTCAGGATGACTTTGATGTTAAACTGAACGTACTCTTACAGGCAGAGGGAAAAACACTGAATGATGTACAAGCTCTGTTCACTGAGCCACAACCTGCTCCATCTCCTGAAATGTCACTTGTTCGTGCTGTTGCTGATTTAATAGACAAAGTAAACAAACCTGCTGCAGAGAGTGGAGGGTTTCGACGCCTGCGTGTCTTTTCAGGTACTGTACCCACTCCAGCTGGAGAAGAACAGTTTGACCATTGGCTAGAGCAAGCTTACCTGATGGTTGAGGAAACTGAAGGTTCTGATAAAGACAAAAGGAGGAGGATAATGGAGAGTTTAAAAGGACCAGCTCTGGAAGTAATTAAAGCAATACGCCTAACAGATCCTGATGCTACTCCATTAAAGTGCTTGGAGGCTCTTGAAAGTGCTTTTGGATTAGCAGAGTCTGGTGAAGACCTGTATTTCTCTTTCAGGCTTTTACAGCAACAACTTGGTGAAAAGCTGTCGGACTTCCTCAGGAGGCTTGAGCGTGCATTGACTAAAGTCGTACAACGAGGTGGCTTGCCAGCCAGCAAAATGGACACAGCTAGAGTCGATCAGCTACTTAAAGGGGCCATAAATGCTGACCTAATGTTGTTGCAACTCAGATTAAGAGAAAGGAGAACTCAACCCCCTACCTTCCTGGAGCTGTTAAAAGAAATCAGAACAGAGGAGGAGTATGAATCTTCTAAGGTAAAGCTCAATCAGTCAGTCCATACCATCCACACCAAAGTCCAAGCAGAGAACAAACAGTCAGAAATACAAAATTTGCAAGCAGAAATAAAGGAAGTCAAGGCGATGTTTGCAGCCCTTACCACTCAACCTCGCCCTAAAGTGCAAGTTACTGAACAACATTCAGCTAACACTGATACAGCAACAAGCTTTAATCCTGAAGTAACAGCACTAAAAAAACAAGTCAAGCACTTACAGCAAAAAGTGAACTCAAAAACTCCACAACGCCAACATGCAGCTCCACAGGTTGCAAGGGTGGTTAGTCCACCAGCTAGGTCCCCAACAGAGAGCGAAGAACGCTTTTGCTACCGTTGTGGTGAAAATGGTCATATGGTAGGAAAATGCAACAGACCTGAAAACCAACGCAAAGTTATTCAGAGACTGCTCCATGCCCTCAAGAAAGCCAAGACCAATAGCCCACAGCCCAATGCTGCAGCCACACCCCTTACTGATCCTGACTGCACAGTGAGAAAAAGTGCTGTAAATTTGATTGAACCTATAGGCATACCTGAAGGCCTGATAGGTCCACGTTCAGTTGAGCCATTGAAAGTGAATGGGCATTTATGTGATGCACTTTTGGACAGTGGTTCCCGTGTTAGCATAATTTTTGAGTCCTGGTACAGAAAGTACCTGTCAAATACACCCATCCATTCAGTGAATAAGCTTGACATATGGGGACTAAGTGACTCTAGCTACCCATACCTAGGCTATGTGGTTGTGGATATGGAGTTCCCAAAGAAGGTGGCTGGGGCCCCAACAATCATGTCTGTTCTAGCCCTGATTTGTCCCGATCCACCAGGTCCTGACCAAACACCTGTAATTGTGGGTACCAATGCCAAAGCCAGTCTTTCTAAACGCTTGGCTCAGCTGTGTAGAGACACCTCAGGTATCCCAGTCCATACTTTTGACATTCAGAGCTCATGTTCCAGTACAGAGACAAGCACTCTCCTATCAGTACCAGAAGAGGACGATGGAGTAGGCTTTGTAAAATGGCAAGGCCCTGGATCTCTGACTATACCTCCCGGTGGCAGTGTTAAAGCCACCTGTACCATCATGCTGGACCAGCCACTTCCTAATGAAATCCTGATGGCAGAAGCTGCAGTGACCAGTCCACTGCCTGCAGAAGTATTACTCCAGCCAATGGTAATACCAAGCAGTGCAACTGCAAACAATCAATGTACAATCATGATTCAAAATGAGTCAAAAAAGAGTGCAAACTTACCTGTCGACACTATTATTGGGCGAATCTTTGTTGCTGACGTTGTTACAACCATGCCCAGTCACCACTCCAAGTCTAAATATTTTGACACCAGTCAAATCAACTTTGGAGAATCGCCAGTCCCAGAAAAATGGAAGACAAGACTGTGCCACAAGTTAGCCAAAAGAGCAGCAGTCTTCTCCTTAGATGAACTTGATGTAGGATTAGCCAAGGGAGTCGAGCACAACATTCGGCTGTCGGATCCAAAACCATTCCGTGAACGCTCCCGGCGCATTACCCCTGCAGATATCGATGATGTGCGTCGTCACATTCAGAAGCTGTTGGCAACGGGTATTATCAAAGAGTCTAGAAGCCCTTACGCATCTCCAATAGTGGTCGTCAGAAAAAAGAACGGAGATGTTAGGATGTGTATAGACTACCGTACACTGAATAGCCGTACCATACCTGACCAATACACCATGCCACGCATTGATGAAGCACTTGATTGCCTCTCAGGAAGCAAGTGGTTTTCTGTTCTGGATTTGAGAAGTGGGTACTATCAGATCGCCATGAAAGAGGAGGACAAGGAAAAAACTGCCTTTATCTGTCCATTGGGCTTCTACCAGTTTGAAAGGATGCCACAAGGAATCACTGGAGCACCTGCGACATTCCAACGCCTGATGGAGAAAGCGGTTGGTGACATGAACCTCCTGCAAGTCCTTGTGTATTTGGATGATTTGATCGTGTTTGGTCGAACTTTAGAGGAACACGAGGAAAGGTTGCTAAAAGCTCTTGACCGACTTCAGGAAGTAGGCCTAAAGATTTCACTTGAGAAATGTCAGTTCTGCCAGACAAAAGTCAAGTATGTTGGCCACCTTGTTTCAGCTGATGGTATTGCTACTGACCCAACAAAGATTGAAGCCGTTACCAACTGGCCAAGACCCCACAACCTAAAGACCCTTCGATCCTTCTTAGGTTTTTGTGGATACTATAGACGATTTATCAAAAGCTACTCGTCAATAGTTCGCCCTCTGACAGACCTTACCAAGGGGTACGCCCCCACACAACGAGGGAAAAGTCCTAAAAAGAAAGAGAAAAATGCCTACTTGGATGAGAGGGAACCATTTGGAGACAGATGGGATGAGTCATGCACTGAGGCTTTTGAACAGATCAAATATTGTCTCACAAACGCTCCAGTATTGGCTTTTGCTGACCCAAACAAGCCATACGTGTTGCATGTTGACGCAAGCCTAAGTGGACTTGGAGCTGTCCTTTATCAAGAGTACCCAGAAGGGCTGAGACCAGTGGCGTTTGCCAGTCGCAAACTAAGCCCCTCTGAAAGAAATTACCCCATTCATCAATTGGAGTTCCTATCCTTAAAGTGGGCAATAGTTGAAAAGTTCCATGATTATTTATATGGAGCCCGTTTCACAGTACGCACCGACAACAACCCACTTACGTATGTCCTCACCACTGCTAAACTCAACGCAACAGGACATCGGTGGTTGTCGGATCTGTCTGTGTACGACTTTGATATAATCTACAGGCCTGGACGAAACAATATAGATGCAGATCTGTTATCCAGGATAGAACTTAGAGATGATGCAGAGTGGCAAAGTATTTCACACTCTGGTGTTAAGTCAATCTGCCAGCGTGTTGGGGCTTTGGACTCTTTTAAAGACTCACCCACATACATTGAACAACTTGGAGCTTCTCCTGCCTGCATACCTGAAGTGTATGCTTACCCAACACGCATGGAGCTCAACACCTTAAGTCAAATGTCACGAAAAGAGCTGATCACAGCACAAAGTCAAGACCCAGTAATAAAGACTACCATGCAGGCCATGAACTCTGGCAAATGGCCAGAAGATGTGAAGTCTAATCCTGAGATGAAAGCCTTGAAAAGAGACATTGCAAAGCTAATCATGAAAGATGGACTGCTACACCGTGTGAGTACTAGTCATACAGGAACAAAAACAAACCAACTAGTACTGCCAACCGAGTTCAGGACAGTCGTGCTTAAGTCAATGCATGATGACCTTGGCCACCTAGGAGTGGAGAGAACAACCGACATGCTCAGGAGTAGGTTCTTCTGGCCTAGAATGGCCATGCACGTGGAGCAGTACATCAAAAACTGTGGAAAGTGCATTCTAAGGAAAACACCATGTCAAAGAGCTGCACCCCTACACCAGATTGTGAGTACAGGCCCCATGGATCTTGTCTGCATAGATTTCCTTTCTATGGAACCCGACTCAAAGGGAATAAGCAATGTGCTTGTAGTAACAGATCACTTTACGAGGTATGCCCAAGCTTTTCCTACTAGAAATCAAACAGCCCTTACAGTTGCCAAAACTCTTGTGGAAAAGTTTTTTATTCACTACGGCTTGCCTTCACGTATTCATTCGGATCAAGGCAGAGACTTTGAGTCCAGACTCATTAAAGAACTTCTACAAATGTTGGGGATCCGGAAATCCCGGACAACACCATATCATCCCCAGGGTGACCCTCAACCAGAACGGTTTAATAGAACCCTACTGTCAATGTTAGGTACCTTGAATCAAGAAAAGAAACGTCAATGGAGCCAGCATGTTGTCCCTCTTGTACATGCTTACAACAGTACCAGATGCGACTCCACTGGTTACTCCCCATATTTCCTTATGTTTGGGCGAGAAGCCAGACTCCCTGTTGATCTATGCTTTGGTACCTGCCCTGACGACAAAGGAGTAACCCAGCATTCAGCTTATGTTACACAGCTGAAAGAAGACCTGCAAAAGGCTTATAAAATGGCTATCGATGTCTCAAACAAGACTCACCTCCGTAACAAGAAAGCCTATGACAAAAGATTGGGATTCCAGAACCTTCAACCAGGAGACAGAGTCTTGATAAAGAACCTTGGTTTGAAAGGAAAACACAAACTTGAAAATCGTTGGAACAACAATCCCTATGTTATACTTGAGCAACTGCCAAACTTACCAGTGTACAAGTTGAAACTCCAAGATGGCAGTGGAAAAGTGAAAACACTGCACAGAGATAATCTCTTACCAGTTGGAGATCTTGTGAGGTTCCCTATGCCAGATGTAGTGGAAAAGCCTCCTACACAAAGAAATCTTCGCAACAAGCATATCCCTGTAGACCATTCAGCAGAAATGGAAAGTGAACTGTCATCTGAGTCTTCCGAGTTTCAGTATGCAAGACCGCAAAGATCCTACAGAACATACCTTGAACAGATACTCAAGGAGAGGAATGAAAGCAGTCATGACATAGCTGAACAAATTGACAGAGACATGAGCGTGAATGACAATGTCTCAGAAGGAGAACATCCTGTTGAAGAGGACCGTGAGCAAGTTGGTACCTCTGAATCAGACTCGGAGCCTGAACTTGCCACAAGTGAAGAAGATGTACGACAACCAAGTCCATTCAATGAAGTACCGGCACAAACAATATCTAGACCCAGACGTACAGTTAAACCTGTCATCAGACTTACTTATGATCAACCAGGTAAATCTAGAGATCAACCACTTACTATAGTGCATAGAGGTGTTACCATACACATTGGTAAAACTTAAACCTTGTCATAGATATACTGGTTGGACCAATGAGGACATTGGACATTTAGAAGGGGGAGAGTGTAACCCAGACAATCATTTTAGGTCTAAAAACTCCTAAGTTAAATATGTTGTAAATATAGCTACAATTGTATTTCATTTATTTATGTTGTAATATGCTTTAACACTGTTTAAAATACACAAGTGTAAGTTAAAAGCAAGAAAGCATAACATTTTGTTGCTTGTATTTTATTTCTGCTTTATTGTGAAAAGCCAAAAGGAAGTGTGAGCAGTCAGGGTTTTGAACTTGATGAAAGCCAAGCACACCAGAGTTGACAGGTGTGCTTCATTTTGGACTAATTAAATAAGTTTCCTGGTTGCTAACACAGTGATTGTCAGTGGAGACCTGTTTGATGGTTTTGGGACTACAAGGGACAATTTCAGCCTGAAGTTTGTCCTACAGTTCTGTGTTTTGCACTTTGAGGCAGTTTAACATCAAACATTTAGCATTCACTAGTTCAGTGAATGCTGCACAGTAAACCTAGTGTAGCTTGTTCAGCTTGCTGGGGAGACTGCATCTTCATCATTCCGGCCTGGAGGTGAAGATTGGTCAGAACTGGAGTGTTTATGGACTGCCAGAAGAGTTCCTCTGGATTACATTGCTCATTGAAGTTAAACCTGGACCTGCAGACAGCTGATTGCATCACCATCTTGGTTTGGATTTCCTCTTCGCCTGAACTGGGACCAGGGTCTGTAGTGAACTACTAAACCAGGTACTGTTTGGTTTATTTATTTGCTCAATGAGTGAAGCGGCCATTAAGTTTTTGGGCCTCACCGTTCCCAAGCATCGCTCAGGCCTGCAACGTCAATGTTTTAGAGTTAGATAAGCCGGCAGGTGTCTGTGTGTGATTGGTGAGTGGGCCCCTCACTTAGTTGAAGCTTTACAGTGAGTAATCTGCCTACAGATACCGTTTTTGTGTCATATTGTATAAGTTGTTCAATCTTTAAAACATGTTCAGTAAATTGAGTTTATATTTTACTTATGGTTTGGTTATTTATAGTTAAACAGAGTGTGTGTGAGATGACCACAGTGTGTATCAAAAGTTCAGCAATTAAGAGTAGTTAACATTTAGGCTAATGCTAAATATAAGAATCTAGGAGGCCCTTACCTACAGACAGAGGGTAAAGGTGGGCTACATAAAAAATGTATAAAAATTTTGCAGACCCCAAGCACCAGCTTGCAGACCCCCAGGAGTCCAGGGACCCCAGTTTAAGAACTGTTGCCCTACACTGAGTTCACTCTCCCTCAGTTTGTTTCTGCTCCTCAGCTCTTGCTACACCCACTCTCACTTGCTCCTTGTTATTTTGCCCAGGTTTCTCCACTCCACTCAGCAGCACCTGTCTATAAAGTCCCCCAGCTTTCACGTCATCTTCGGGTTTGCATTGTTGAGCTTTGGACCATGTCCAGTTCTCCTTGTCTTCTTCGGACTGTTCTCCAAGTAAGTAAGCTATGGCTGTCTTTACAGCCTCATTTGTTTTCCTTAATAAATTGTTGAATTTTTATTTCTTTTTTTGTTATCACCCAAAAGGCAAATGGGTGACAATTTTATTGCCCTTGTCTGTGTGGGTTCATTTGTATCAGGAACTGGTGGTGGATTGAACCCATGTGCAGGTAGATGACAGGAGACTCCATACAAAAAACAAGTAATGAACACTTGTTTTTACAAACAAAACAAAAAGTTGACAGGGCAGCAACATTTACATTCAGAGAGGAGACGAGCAGAGGAACAGAACAGTACAGCCATACAGGGCAATGCACGGACTAAGGAGGAACACAGAGACACTGACTTTATACAGACATTAACAAGACTGAATGACAAACACCTGGAGTGATTAAGATTGTAGACCGGTGAGACAGGAGCTGAACACAAGGGAGAAAAACACAGGAGAGTGCAGGAGAATACACAGAAATCCCCTACTTGAGGGATGATAAATCCCAAGGACAAAACTACATTCAACTTGGGTGGCGGGTGGGAGGAAACAGGTCAGAGGGCACAAAGGGAAACAAAAGGACCAAAAAAGAAAAATCAGCAGGTAGGAACATGGGTATCACAAATATGAAAGAAAAAAATACACCAACCTGAAGAGTTCAGGTGGATGGCCAGAAGAATGTCCAGAGCGGGAAAGGCATTCAGGTGGGCGACCTGCAAACTGTACTGAATGAGGCACGGGTTCCGACAGGCGGCCTGGAGAACATACATCTTTGGGCAAGTGTGGCATCCACCGGGACCCTCTCTGGCTCAAGTCGATGAGAGGTGAAGTGACCACTGGAGAGGCTGCGGTGTTAAGTGAACAGAGCACTGGAAAGGATGCACATGCAGGTGGAGACCACTGGGGAGGCTGCAGCTCCAGATGAAGAGACCACTGGAGAGAGTGCAGTGGGTGGTGAACCAGACGGCAAACCAGCGATTAGAACTGCATATGCTGAACCAACAATGAGATCCGCAGATAGTAAACCATAGATGAGAGCCACAGACGGTGAACCAGGGATGAGAGCCGCAGACGGTGAACCAGGGATGAGAGCAGAGGATAGTGAAGATGGCAAACCAGGAATAAGGGTTGCAGATGGCAAACCAGGGATGAGAACCCAGACAGCAAACCAGGGATGAGAGCTGCATATGGCAAACCAGGGCTGAGAGCTGATGAGAGCTGCAGATGACAAATCAGGTACCATACCATACCATACCAGTTTATTTATAAAGCACTTAAAAATACAGCAGCAGCCGTCCGAAGTGCTGTACAAGAATAAAAACAAGCACAAAACAATAAAAACAATCAATCTCAATCATATAAATATCAGAACATCACAAGTAAAATAATACAACATTAAAACAGAGATGTGAACTCATTCTGGTTTAAAAGCCAATGAAAACATATGTGTTTTTAAACGAGTTTTAAAAACAGATATTGATGGGGCCTGCCTGACCTTCAGTGGCAGCTCGTTCCACAATTTAGGAGCCAGAGCTGAAAATGCTCTGTCTCCTCTGGTCTTATAAAAGGTTTTCGGGACTGCTAAAAGCATCTGGTCAGCGGATCTAAGAGCACGTGATGGCACATAAAGTTGAAGCAGTTCAGACAGATAAGAGGGACTAAAACCGTTCAAAGACTTAAAAACAAACAATAAAACTTTAAAATGGATTCGAAACTGGACAGGAAGCCAATGAAGGGACATTAAAACTGGAGTGATGTGCTCACGTCTGCCTGTACCAGTCAAAAATCGTGCAGCAGCATTTTGTACCAGCTGCAACCGAGAAAGCGAGGCCTTATTTACTCCAATCAGAAGAGAGTTACAATAATCCAGGCGTGAAGTAATAAAAGCGTGGATTACTGTCTCTAAGTGGCGTCTAGAAAGGAGGGGCTTGATTTTTGACAGGCGCCTCAGATGAAAGAACAAGGACTTAACCATGCTGTTGATGTGACAGTCCAGTTTCAGGCAGGGGTCAATTTTCACTCCTAGATTTGTCACAATCGACTTTTCAAATGTCAGAGTCAGAGTCAGAGAGTCTTTATTGTCATTTGCACCGCATGTGGTACATGTGATGAAAACGAGATTATGTACACGGGGTCCCAGTTACATCCAACAACAAATGAAAGAGAAAAACAGTAATAACATCTAGAACTAACTAAGAAAAACATCAACTAGTAATACACTAAGCCTAATATAGTGAAATAAACAGCAGCACGAACATGAGTTTGTATGAGCAGATGGTCACAGATGAACACAGATGAACACAGCAACAAGAAAACAGATCAGCATCAGTATGATGTGATATTTTGCAGTGTTTATTTTTTATTTTATTTTTATTTATTCATGAGTCTAACAGCCTCAGGGTAGAAGCTGTTCCTCAGTCTAGTGGTTCTACACTTGATGCTCCTCAACCTCCGTCCTGAGGGGAGTGGGGCAAAGAGTGAGTGTGCTGGATGAGTGAGGTCTTTCATGATGCAGGTGGCTCTTTTCCTGCATCTGGAGGTGTAAATGTCTGTGATGGTGGGGAGACTGACTCCAACAGACTTCTGTGCAGCCTTCACCACTCTCTGTAGAGCTTTCCTCTCTTCAACTGTGCAGCCTCCATGCCACACGTTGATGCTGGAGCACAGGACGCTCTCCACTGCACACCTGTAGAACGAGGTGAGAACTGGGCTGCTCAGACCAGCACGTCTCAGCCGTCTGAGGAAGTAGAGTCTCTGATGACCTTTCTTGATCAGGCTGGTGGTGTTGTTGCTCCAGCTGAGGTTATCATTCATGTGTACACCCAAGTATTTGTAGCTGGAGACCACTTCCACTGCAGACCCACCTATTTTCAGTGGGGCATGGGTGTGTTTGTTCCTTCTGAAGTCCACAATCATCTCCTTTGTCTTCTTCACATTCATGTGAAGATTATTCTCTTTGCACCAGCTCTCCAGGTGTTCCACCTCCTGTCTGTAGCTGGACTCATCATTGTTTGTGATGCATCCCACCACCGCTGTATCATCTGCAAACTTAACAATATGACAGCCTGGAAGTGTGGCTGTACAATCATATGTGAGCAGAGTGAACAGAAGGGGGCTCAACACACATCCCTGAGGAGAGCCAGTGCTGAGGGTTATGGTGGAGGAGGAGAAGTTGTGGATCTTCACGGACTGTGGTCTGTCTGTTAAGAAGTCTAGTACCCAGTTACAAATAGAGGGGCTTAGTCCAAGTGTAGATAGTTTGTCTATCAGAGTTTGGGGGATCATGGTGTTGAAGGCAGATGTGAAGTCCACAAAGAGCAGACGCACGTATGAGTCCTTCTGATCCAGGTGGGTGAGAGCAGTGTGGACCACGGAAGAAATGGCGTCCTCTGTTGATCGGTTCTCACGGTATGCGTATTGATGAGGGTCCTCATTGATGTTGACGGTTGCCTTGATGTGGGACATGACCAGTTTCTCAAAACATTTAGCGACTATCGGGGTGAGGGCCACCGGTCTATAGTCATTCAGACCAGTCACTGTGGAGCTCTTTGGGACTGGGATGATGGTCGCGGTCTTCAGGCAGGTGGGAACTGACTCCAGTGCAAGTGAGGTGGTGAAGATGTCAGCCAGCACCTCACAGAGCTGGTCCGCACATTCCTTCAGAACTTTCCCTGGGATGTTGTCTGGTCCGGTTGCTTTATGAGGATTAATCTTTCTGAGACTGCCTCTCACTTCTGCTGCGGACACCCTGAGATGCTCTTCATCTGGTGATGAGGTGAGTCTGGTGCTAGCTGGTCTGTTTGGATCATCAAAACGTGCATAAAACTTATTGAGGGCATCAGGCAGAGATGGGTCCCTGGGACATTGTTTGTTCTTGCCTTTGTAATCTGTTATGCATTTAATACCCTTCCACATGCTCCGTGGGTCTTGTGAGGTGAACTGTCCCTCGATCCTCTGTGCATACGTGGCCTTGGCCTTCTTAATGCCATCCTTCAGTTCATTCCTGCTCTTTCTCAGCTCCACTTTATCTCCTGACTTGAATGCAGTGTCTCTGGCTGCTAGCAAGGCGTGAACTTCTTTATTTAACCAGGGTTTCCGGTTCGGGTAGGATTTCACATATTTTTTTATGGATACTGTAGTGGACCTACCCAGAGTCAAATTAAGGTTTTTGAACTGTCCAGTGATGACCTTTACTGACCTCTCAGTAAAGCAAGACATTTACTACAAAATCATTCATTTAGCTATAATCTGATAAATATAGTCACCAAAAGAGACTATTTCTATCTTTGATTTTATTCTAATGTGATCAAAAGAATAACTTTTGTCATTTTCATGATGTGTGCTTTTAAGCTGTGTCATTCTGTAAGAGTTAAACTGTGTTCACTGCTGTGTTTAAAGGTGAAGCCTTCGGGTCACAGAGACCGGACGGTTTTGTTTAGAAACTCAGAGACAGTCTCATGAGCTGGGCTCCAGCTTTATCTATCTTTTTCCTAAACATTTCTCTCTGCTGCTGTTTGTAACCTTGGGTTTGATAAGGCAAGTGAACTCCTCTCTGTGTTCCTGTCTTTTAAGTTCTAACTGTGCGGAAACGCTTCAGTCTTTGAATGGACAGAGAGTTCGAATGGACAGAGACCTGAAAGCTCTCTGCCTTGCAGCTGGTCAAGCTTGGTCAAGAGCCAAAGACTAACTTGTCAGCTAGAACTGATGGACGCCTCCATCCAGTTCCCCGAGCAAAAGCTCCAAAGTTCCTAATGAACTTTCTTTGAGAAACATCTCGTCTTGAAGTCGGCCAGAAGCTGCCACATGTTTCTGACGGCTGACGCGGATCCGAGGAGACGTTGGAAGTAAACGACCAGTTCAGACGTACGAGGGCCGGAAGGACTCTGTGCACCTGGGAGGCTGGTAATATCTTTATCAGACGCATCGTCAAAAGGTAAAGCTGTTTACAAACGTACCTGGGATTTAGCCGAAGTCGGATGGAAAGTGTCATCTCTGGTTACACTCGAGATAAATAACTTAATCTCTCCAACCTCTTATTCCTCCTTTTCCCTTTCCCTCTCAATCTTAAGCTGGAAACTATTTTAAGCTGAAGAGCCCCTCAGACTAAATATGTGTAACATCTAGTATTTATGTCTGTTGTGTTAAATCAAGTGTGCTGACGTATTTGAATTGAAAGAAAGTGAAATCATGTCAATCAAGTGTAATGGTGTTAATTTAGTTGATTTATTTTAAATAAATGATAGTGTCTCTTTGACATATCAAACTAAGTTAACGTCATTGTCACTTAATGGCTCTGTTTATTTATCCATCATAAAGATCACAGAAATATTGAATAAACTGAAAAAGAAGAGAATCCGTGAAATTACTATTCAATCTGAATAAGTAAATTAAGGTAAAAAGGAGGTCAGTATTAAACTGACCCCCTCTAAACCCTTTACAATACATTTTCAGAGCATGTACTGATGTAACCCAGGACTGAGGAAGCGTACAGTTCCATGTCCACTGAACTTCCATCAGTGGCTGCTTCTCTGAAAACAGACCAGTTTGTCCTCTCAAAACAGTCTCTCAACATGGGGGAACTATCTTGAGGCCAGATTGTTATTTCTCTTTGTTCCGGCTTGGAGCGCCTGAGTGGGGGTAGCTGTCTTGGTGCCAGGATCAGAGACTCGTGATCGGAAGCTCCGAGCGGTGGGCGTGTCTTCGCCGTGTATGCCCCCTTTACATTTGTGAAGACAGACGTTCTTATTGAAGGCTGGGAGGGAGACTTGAAGATCAACGTGATTGACATCTCCGCAAACAATGAAAAGCCCCTCAGGATATGGGGCCAAAGAGGAAAAATCAAAAGTGGTGGAACTGTCAGGAGCACTAGATTTAAAGACCATAACCTCGGTCTTTTTATCATTAAAATGGAGGAAATTAAGCGCCATCCACCCTCTAATGTCACCAAGACAGTCCAGAAGAGACTGCGTGGAGCCATTTTGTTTTACAGGAAAATAGACTTGACAGTCATCCGCATACAAATGAAACTGCACACCATGCTTTCTGAAAATAGAACCGAGTGGCAGAAGGTAAAGTGAGAAGAGAAGAGGACCAAGGATAGATCCCTGGGGTACACCCCAGGGGAGGGCAGCAGATGCAGAGGTAAAATTATCAATCTTCACACTGAAACTTCGATTTGAAAGGTAGGACCTAAACCACTGCAGAGCTGAGCCAGTGATGCCCACCCATTGCTCCAATCTGGCGATAAGAATTTCATGGTCGACTGTGTCAAAAGCAGCTGTTAAATCTAAAAGCACAAGTAAAACACAGTTTCCAGAATCCAGCGATAAAAATATGTCATTAAAAACCCTTAGAAGAGCAGATTCAGTGCTATGGTAGGTTTTAAAACCAGACTGGAAGACCTCCAAAATTTTAAATTCATCCAAAAAGTCCTTCAGCTGGGTGTAAACAACTTTTTCCAATATTTTTGAAATAAAAGGTAACTTTGAAATTGGCCTAAAGTTGGACAAAGAGGTAGGATCAAGGCCAGGTTTTTTCAATAATGGCTGAACCACAGCATGTCTAAAATTGCCTGGCACCACGCTAAACATTAAGCTGCTATTGATCAAATTTAGAACAAAAGAGCCAACTGTAGAAAATACCTCCTTAAGAAAACAAGGAGGTACAACATCAAGGGGGGAACCTGATGGTTTCATACTGGTGACAATTTTCTCTAGGTAGGAGAGAGAAATAGGCTCCAGATGATCAAAAAGTGCAGGACAGGGGACCAGGATGGAAGGGTCATGGGAAGGAAAAGAAATACAAGCCCTCGTGTTCGTAACCTTGTCCAAAAAAAATTGAAGGAACTTATCACAAAGTTCTTTAGATGCTTCAATAGGAACCGGTTCATGTGAATTTAGGACCGTGTTGATTGTATCATAAAGAACACGGGGATTGTGAGAGTTGGCAACAATAATGTCAGAGAAATATTTGGCTCTGGCTGTTTTTACAGCTTGTTGATAGCGACGCCAACTCTCTCTCACCATATCAAATGAGACTTGGAGACCATCCTTTCTCCATTTGCGTTCATTTTTCCTGCATACCTGCCTAATGGCACGGGTATGGTCACTCAACCACGGGTCAGATTTAGGCTTTGAACGCCTAGTTTTAATTGGGGCCACATCATTCAGAATAGTGTTGCATAAAGAATCAAAATGTAGTGAAAGCTCCTCAGTGCTGAGAGACACAGAGAGCTGTGAATTTAAACTATTAAAGGCTGTGGAAAAATGAGCAGCAGTGGATGAGTTAAAAACACGGCAGCTTCGAGCAGGAGCACAGGGTTTAACAGCTTTAGAAACAGGAATAAAATCAAATAAAACTGGCATATGGTCGGAAAACAATGCATCACCAATTTCCAAGTTTAAAATAGACAATCCATAAGATAAGACAAGGTCGAGGGTGTGTGTACGTTCATGCGTTGGGCCCTTCACTGATTGAGTGAGACCAAATGCATCCACTAAATCTAAAAAATCCTTCACCAGCGGCTTTCCAGGGCTGCACACCGGGATATTAAAGTCTCTTAAAAATAAAAGTTGCTCATATTTGGACATGTAATCGCTCAAAAAATCAGAAAAGTCCTGTATGAAGTCCTTATTATACTTGGGAGCCCTGTAAATGACTGAGCACAGGAGTGGAGGAGTGCAACCGAGCTCAAACATGCTCAGTTCAAATGAAGAAAAAGCAGTTGTGGGGGACAGCTGCTTACAGTCAAAACAAGATTTATAAATGACAGCTAAACCTCCTCCACGGCCCGAGTGTTATGATCCAGCGTGGTGTGGGAGAGGGTGAGTCCATTGGTGCAGACGGACACTCAGAGACACAAGGAAAAAGTCAAAAATACTTTAATAACAAAAACTCAAAAGCTCAACTGTGGCTTAATACAAAAACTTCAACACGAGGAGTTGTACTCACAAAAACCAAGGAGCTGCAAAGAACACGACACACCAGGGTAGGAAGATGAATGGCCCGACACAGACATGCACACAAATGCAAACTTATATACACAGACTAATTACCTAAATCATACACACCTGAGACAACACACCTGAGACAGACAACATGCAAGACAAGGAGACGACCACCAGAGGGAGCCACATCCTTACAGTACCTCCCCCTCAAAGACGCCCCCAGGCGTCCCCAAGGAACACCCCCAACAACCAGGGCGGGCACGAAGGAGAACACAGGGACAGGGGAACAGGACAAGGGACAAAAAGCTAAACACAAAGCAAAAACATACAAAAACCAGACTTAAACAAAGCACCAAACCCAGAAAACTAACAAGCGTCAAAACGTAGAAACGTCAACGGACGTAGTGACGTCATCGGACATTGGACGTAGTGACGTCATCGGACGTGGAGACGTCATCGATGTGGGGACCCTCCATCGATGCGGAGGCGTCGGAAGAGCGAGGACCCTCTGCAACAGTGATGTCACCGGCGCGAGGACCCTCCGAAGACAGTAGAGGCGTCACCTGGCGCGGGAAACCCCTGCAGACGTCGAGGCTTCAGTGGCGTGAGGACCCTCCGAAGCGAGTAGAGGCGTCGTCAGCGCGTGAACCCCCTGTAGACGCCGAGGCATCAGCGGCGCGAGCACCCACGAAGCAGAGGCGTCCCCAGCGCGGAGACCCTCCGAAGAACAGTAGAGGCGTCATCATCGGCGCGGGGACCCCCTGGAAGGCGAAGAGGCGAACAGCGGCGCAGGACCTCTGCAGACGGCGAAACCTCAGCGGCGCACTCCGGCACCAGACGGCGAGGGGAAAAAAAAGAACGGGCAGGTGAGAAAAATAAGTCTGAACTGGGTGTGATCCATGTACTGATGAAAACAGAGACTGCAGGAGGTGGAAAAACTACGGAGACTGCAGCAGGCATAAGAGCGGCCGCAGGAACTGCAGCTGCAGGGATCACGTCTGTGACGGCTGCTCTCTTTGAGCGGAGACCGTCACCTTCTGCCTCTGGAAGTACCACCCGCTGGACTCACTGTTTTTGGTTAGGCCATTACTGTTATGATCCAGCGTGGTGTGGGAGGGGGTGAGTCCAAATGGTGTAGACAGACACTCAGAGACATAAGTAAAAAGTCAAAAATATTTAATAACAAAAACTCAAAAGCTCAACTGTGGCTTAACACTAGGAATACCAAACATATGTACTTGTACATATTTTACATATAGCTCCCATGGGAGACTGTAAAATGACAGATTGAGGAATTTGCATTCAATTAGGTTTGTGTGACCCCCTGGGGCTGAAGTCTTTTGTGTGCTCAAAACATCCCCCCAGTAGCCAAAACAAAACATCTCCCCATATTCCAACAACAACATTCCTTCTGCAGGTTCAAAGTGCAGCTTTTTACAACACAGACCAAACTTTTGGAGATGTTGATGACTCTTTGCAAATGTCAACGCTAGAAACTTCAGTTTATTTTATAGATATACGTTTTATACTTTTTATACTACTATGCAAAAACTCAGGACAGTATTACACTTTTATTATTTCATTTTATGCTTATGTTCATTGGGTGTTTGGTGTTTTAGGGGTGTTTGGTGTTTCAGTGTTGGTGTAAATTTTCATACTTTTATACTATTATGAAAAAACTCAGGACAGTGTTACACTTTTTTACTATTTTACTATTTTATGCTTATGTTTATTAAATGTTTTAGTGTTTAGTGTTTAGATGGTTACTGTTGCACCGAGGGACTGAGAGAAACGCAATTTCGGTCCTGTGTATGTCCTGTACATACAGGTAGTCCCCGATTTACGAGCGAGATCCGTTACAACGAGGCGCTCGTAAACTGGAAATCTCGTAATTTGGAACGGCCGCCACGCTTCTCGTAAGTCCGGAATTTCGCTCGTAAATTGGAACGGTTTTGCTAGCGCGACTACGAACACTCGTTTTTCATCGAAAAACTGCTTATGAGTGCATAAAAATGATCGGAAACGTGTGTCCACATGTTTAGCTAACGAACTGTGGTGAAAAAACACAGGAAAACTCAGTATTTTTTGCGTTTTTTCCAATAATTCGCCAGCTCGTAAGTCCGGAACCTCGTAGATCAGAGCGCTCGTAAATGGGGACTACCTGTATTGTAGTTCTGACAATAAAGTTGACTTTGACTTTGACTTTGACTGCCTCTAAGCGAGCAGGTCCCCGGTTCAAATCCTGGTCCGGGGGCCTTTCTGGGTGGAGTTTGCATGTTCTCTCCG
>JBBPBX010040789.1:16346-29194 GCA_038048925.1 Garcialebias charrua
GAACCGGTCGGACGGTACATCTGCCGTGGACGTCGCTGACGAGTTACGTTCGGATCGCTCGGAATACGAGCACGAGGAAAACTGTTCGTGCTCCAACGACTCGGACTCGGACGATCGCCTCGAAAGCGACGACTCTGAACACGTTAGCGGCACGCACGTCGATCCCCGCAGCGACGGTTACCTCGCGTTGTGCGACGACGCGTCGTGCTGCGACCCGGCGTGGTTACCTCGCGTTGTGCGACGACGCGTCGTGCTGCGACCCGGCGTTGTTACGTTACCCCGAAGAGGTCGTGGAACGATATCGCAACTTGGGGTTAACTTATGGTGATTTTGGGATGTATGTGTTCGAACGCTATCTCTTCGGCAGGGGTAGTGCGAGGGACGGAGTGTTTTTAGACTCCGACGAGGACTGATGGTGATATCGGTGTACGTAACGAGAAATGTTTTTTTTTTTTTGTCTGATACCGATTACGCTTTCGTGCGGAAGCCGATCTGTTCTTGGGTTCTGTCAGTTATTTTTACGTGTTTGTTTTTGAACCACATGTAACCCACTGTATGAATGTGTGCAAAACTGTTTGAACCACATGTAACGCAACACTGTTTTGAACGTATATGTACAAAATAATCTTTGACGATTAAAAAAAAACAAGCTTGTGTGTACTGTTTCTTTTTTGTCCGTTTCCGTTGGTGGTTGTATATGTACGAATAAACTCTGATTTTTAAAACGGTTTGTGTGTACTGTTTCTTTACTTGACTTGTCCGTCTTTTCCCTAGGACGCCTCGGTGTGCAACACAAACGCACGATTACAATAAAAACACAAGACACGCTCGGTGTTATTACCATCAACTTTTTTATTCAGAAGGGCATATTATTACATAGACGAAGCAGTTACATGCAACGGATCGAACAGTCTTCTAAGGTTACGTTACAACGTTGTTACGAGGACACGATACACACGTCCGTTTCCCCTTTATGTTATTTCACCTTGTACAAGTCTGGACGTCAACCGAGCTTAGGTTTCATTGCAATATCTCAGGTTCTATTATTTTCTTAGTTAACGGTAAAAGGGGTAGGTTGTGTCGAACGGACACGTAACACGCTAGCGTTATCCTTATCCTGGGACACCGCAGCGTGCGACGTTCTAAACAGAAGTGTACACAGAAGAGCGCTTTCGTTTGTGGTGCGAAACGCTCGATTATAATAAAATACAAGACAAACTCTGCGTTTTCGTTTCCATCAAATTCTTTTATTCAGAAGTGCATATTACATAGATAAGGCAGTTACACGCAAACGAGTTGAACTGTCAAGGTTACGTTACAACGTTGTTACGATGATACGATACACACGTTCAGTTTACACACACATACACACACACACACACACACACACACACACGTTGTTCACGTTGTACAACAAGTCTGGACGTCGACTGAACTTGGGTTCGTCGCAAATATCTCAGAGGTTAGGTGCATCGCAAAAATGCAGGTTGTATTTTTCTTGGATAAAGCGTAGGAGAACGTCGATCCTTCGACTGTATAGCTCGCGGTCTTCGTCTTCGAATATCACGTTATTCTTGTACGGTAACGCTTCGAAATAGTTTCTAGAGAATGTCACTGCGAGCATCTTCCCCTGGGCGGTCACAACGCTGAACATATAACCGCTACGAACCTCTTCGGAATCGCTTATCAAAGCGGCTGACGTCTTCCCGTTGAAGTTTCGATTGAGGACAACGTTCACGTAGTCCAGGGTGACGGCCCACGACGTTGGACGTGATCCGAGCGGTTTACTCCACAGTAACGCAGAGCACGGACGTTCGTTAGTTTGATACGTAATCTCGCTTATCGGAAAGGTCGTTATGTCTAAGATGCGATAGTCTGCGCGTTGTACGAGTCGATGAAAACCGAACGGATAACACGCCATCACCGTTTCGAGCAACGAGTGTAAAGACTTGAACGTGCGAGCCTCTCCGAGTTTGTCGCACGTGTACGTACCGTGTCCGAGCATCACGTCGAACACGTCGCATTCGTTACGTTCGTTCACTACGCGAACCGTGCACACGTTATCGACATCGTCTAACGTACCCTGAGTGACGATCACGTCGCCTCTGGTGCAATGATTCGCTATGTACTCATCTAACAGCTTAGGTTGTACTGGACCCCACCAGCATTTGTCCAAATCGTCCATAAACGACGGTAACGTGCCGTTTAGCAGGAAGAGGTTCGTGTACGCGTTCGCAGCGAGACCGCTTGTAGATTCTTGTCCGTTCATATTTTTTGTTGGCTTCTTTTTTCCATAGAGATTCAGAAGAGTGTGTGCGATGTATAACAATTCAGCGATTGCCTCGTACGTTAGGAACACGGTTACATTAAAACATTTCTCAAAAGGTTCTACGTGTCAATGTCTTTAATAACGTAATGTTTCACATATATATATATATATATATATTGTGACGGTTTTATTAAAAGGGGTGCCAGCCAGGTATCCCTCCTGACAGTTAGGATGACCAATTTTGAGTTACTTTTGTATTTTTTNATAAACTCTGTATGAACCGCATGTAACGTTGCACTCTGTATGATCCACATGTAACGCTACACTGTTCGAATGTATACGTACAAATAAACTCTGTATGAATTGCATGTAACGTTACACTGTTGGAATGTATACGTACAAATAAACTGTTTGAACCGTATGTAACGAACGCTACAGTGTTCGAATGTGTACTTACAAATAAACTCTGAATTAAAAGTAAACGTGTGTGTACGGTTTCTTTACTCCTTAGTGCGAAGCCGATCCGTTCTCGGTTTTTACAGAGTTATTTTTATTTATGTGTTTGTTTGAACCGCATGTAACGCTACACTGCTCGAATGTGTACTTACAAATAAACTCTGAATTAAAAGTAAACTTGTGTGTACGGTTTCTTTACTCCTTAGTGCGAAGCCGATCCGTTCTCGGTTTTTACAGAGTTATTTTTATTTATGTGTTTGTTTGAACCGCATGTAACGCTACACTGCTCGAATGTATACGTACAAATAAACTCTCTAAGAAAACGTATGTGTACGGTTTCTTTACTTGTCCGTATCATCAGTTGTCTCCGTTGGTGGCTACATAGTATTTAGACCAGACCTGGGTTGAAGTACAACGCTAACGATACTAGGAGTTGTGTTTTACCTGGCACTTATCACATTAGCATCATCTTTACCTTGGGACACCTCAGAGTACGAAGCGAAACGCTCGTTTACAATAAAACACAAGACAAGCTTTGTGTTATTGCCATCTATTTTTATTCAACAGCGCATTTTACATAGACAAGGCAGTTACATGCCATCTGTTCTTAGTCAACAGTGCATATTATATAGACAAGGCGGTTACATGCAATGAATTGATCAGACAAGGTTACGTTACACATTGTTACGACGACACGATACACACGTCCGTTCCCCCCCCCCATCCTCAGTTATTCACCTTGTACAAGTCTGGACGTCAACTGAGCTTCGGTTCATTGCAATAACTCAGAGTTTAGGTTCAATGTTATATCTCAGGTTATACGTTTCTTTGATAATGGTAATAGGGCTTGTGTTGACGCGACACCTAACACGTTAGCATTATCTTTATCCTTGGACACCACAGCATTGGGACGTCCTAACAGAAGAGCGCTTGGTGTGCGATACAAAACGCTTGATTAAAACAAAACACAAGACAAACTCGGCGTTATTGCCATCTATTTTTATTCAACAGTGCATATCACATAGACAAGACAGTTACATGCAATGAATTGAACAGTCAAGGTTACGTTACACATTGTTACGACGACACGATACACACACCCGTTTCCCTCCCCTTATGTTATTCACATTTTACAAGCTTGGACGTCAACTGAGCTTAGGTTCATTATAATATCTCACAGCTTAGGTTCGTTGCGATATCTCAGGTTGTATTTTTCTTCGATCATGTGTAGGAGAATATCGAGCCTTCGACTGTACAAAGTACCGTCGTCGCCCTTGAATATTATGTTATTCTTGTACGGTAACGCTTCGAAATAGTGTCTAGCGAATGTCACTGCGAGAATCTTCCCTTGAACGGTCACAACGCTAAACATGTAACCGCTACGATCCTCTTCGGAATCGCATATCAAAACGGCTGACGTCCTCCCATCGACGTTTCGATTGAGAATAATGTTCACACGGTCCAGGGTGATGGCCCATGATGCTGGACGTGATCTGAGCGGTTTACTCCACAGTAATGTAGACCATGGACGTTCGTTAGTTTGATGCGATATCTCGCTTATCGGAAAGGTTGTTATGTCTAAGATGCGATGGTCTGCGCGTGGTACGAGTCGATGAAAATTGAACGCGTAACACGCCATCACTGTTTCAAGCACTGAGTGTAAAGACGTGAACACGCGAGTCTCTCCGAGCTTGTAGCACGTGTAAGCACCGTGTCCGAGCATCACGTCGAACACATCGCATTCGTTACGTTCGTTCATTACACGAATCGTGCACACGTTGTCTATGTCGTCTAACGTACCCTGCGTAATGATCACGTCGCCTCTAGTACAATGATTCGCTATGTACTCGTCTAACAGCTTAGGCTGTACTGGACCCCACCAATATTTATCCAAATCTTCCATAAACAACGGTAACGTTTCTTTTAACAGGAAAAGATTCGTGTACGCGTTTGCAACGAGACCACTTGTAGATTCTAGTCCAGCAGCGAGACCACTTGTAGATTCTAGTCCATTCATATTTGTATTTCCACAGAGATTCAGAGTGTGAGCGATTCAACGGTTCTACGTGTCAATGTCTTTAATAACTTAATGTTTCACCGATATATATATACTCGTCGTAACGTGCCAAACGCATCCTCGGTAGACAGCCTATTATCCGAACGAAATGGAGTACATTACGTTGTTCCTCACACGCTACGTACGAAGCCCATTGTGTACGAGCGATATCCTGGCCGCAAGTCGAATTTCACAAACGAATGTGCCACTTCGTATTTAGACACGATCGTTTCGAGTCCTCCTCCGCTGACAGTTAGTATTCCGACCCGTTTATCACTCAGACTTTGCGTTAGCGTGTCTTTATGTTTCGTTTGGTCCCACATCAAGCCGACGCTTTGCACCGATCCTTCGCGTATGCTTATCTCGAACATAGGTCCACACGACACGTAGTTCCGTGAACAGCGCCCGTTTGAAATCGTGAGCGTCAGGACCGTGGGCCGCGTAACGAATACCATGCAATTCGAATCGATCGTGTGCCACCCCTGTCTGAGCAGGTCGTAGACGACCGGCTCATTGTTGTCGCGATCCGTGTTCCCTGCCTGTCTTTGTAGGTCGTAGACGACGGGTTCGTTGTCTTCATCCGCGTTCCCTGCGCGAACAGATCCACCGGTGTCCTCGGCCAGCTGGTAAATCGGTGCGAAGTCGACGTCTCTTACGTATGACATCGTTAAGACTCGCGTTTCAACGTTTCCAACGTGTGCGTGTCCACCACTGTTTAATAGTACAAGGACGTGCTCGTGAGTCCTCCCGTGTATTTGGAGAAAGCGCGGTGCTAGCATGCCACGTTGTCTTATCCGTTGCGTCGGGCGTGTTGGTATTACGAGCGGTATGTAACATTGCTCTAGTTACACGCAGGGCTTCGTTGTACGAAGTGTAACCCTGAGTCTTCTTTATACGTAAGCGTTAGTTTTTTATTCCAGAGACGTAACACCGCCACAAAACACATTAAAACGTTATTCGTTTTTATTTCACATACACAAGAAGAACACCACGACAAAATACATAAAACGTTATTCGTTTTATTCCATAGAAGTAACAAAAACACAACACACATTACATCAGGTCACGATCAAAAGTCAGCATCGAGTACAAACGAGTGTCCGTCGTTCTTCGCCAACAAACCTAGTTTCTGGTACTCTCCCACTCGTTTCTCGAAGAAGTTCGTCTTGCCCTCCAAAGATATAGATTCCATGAAATCGAAGGGGTTTTGCGACTCGTACACCTGTGTAGAGAGCAAATCGATCAAAGTGAGCAATGTCAACGACACCCCCCCCGTGTGTGTGTGTGCGCACGTGTTTACAGCTACGTAGCATACCTTTGCGAACCCCAACTCTGCGAGCAGTCTGTCCGCCACGAATTCTATGTATCGTGCCATCATCTCACAGTTCATACCGATCAACTTAACGGGTAGCGCCTCGGTCAGAAACTCCTGTCAAAACGTACACGCGATGTTAGAACGGCGAAACTGTGCCATAGTACAGTATGTCGTGTCGCACGTTCTCACAAACTCACTTGTTCTATCCGCACGGCGTCGCGAACGATTCCGTGCACCGTCTCCTGCGTGGGTTTGTTCCTTGTGTGTTTGAACATCAGACAAGCGAAATCGCAATGTAAGCCCTGCGAGAAACCAGACGTGGTGTATTTGTATAAAGCGTACGAATAAATGCGTAGAAAAAAAAGACACAAGCCAAACACCCCGTTAGCATACCTCGTCTCTGCTGATCAGTTCGTTACTATAAAGCGTACGAATAAATGCGTAGAAAAAAAAGACACAAACCAAACACCCCGTTAGCATACCTCGTCTCTGCTGATCAGTTCGTTACTGAACGACAACCCGGGCATAAGACCTCTCTTCTTCAGCCAAAATATAGCAGCAAACGAGCCCGAAAAGAAGATCCCCTCTACGGCGGCGAACGCCACGACTCGTTCGCCTGTACAACAAATAGGAATATGTTACCTAACGACAACACTCGGGAACCGCTTAGTGAACCGCTTCGTGCAAAAGTCACTGTAACGCCTACCGTAAGTGGCTTCTGTGTCGTTTATCCATCGCAGTGCCCATTCCGCTTTTTTTGTCACACAAGTCATCGTCTCGATCGCATTCAAGAGCTGAGACCTGTGAAAGCGTGTAAACGTGAGCGTATTGGGATCGGAGGAAAAAAAAAAGAAATGCGACGCACCGATATGTGTATACCTAGATCACAAGACGCTAACAATACGAACCGTTCAGCGATGTCCTTCACGTAGGTTTGTATCAACAGACTGTACATCTCCGAGTGTACGTTTTCCATCGCGATTTGAAATCCGTAGAAACATCTGGCTTCCGCGATCTGGACCTCGTTCATGAAACGGTTCGCCTGCAGGACCAAAAGAAAAACAAAAGAACAACTCAATACGATGTAGAGATAACCTATGCGCACCTACCATTCGTAGTCACGTACTAAATTTTCATTTACGATCCCATCGCTCGCAGCGAAGAACGCAAGAACGTGTTTGACGAAGTGGCGTTCTTCATCCTTGAGAGCGTTCCAATGAATTAGGTCCTCTGTTAGATCAACCTGCGAACACGATAGATGGCAACGTATACAGCGTCGATGTAATAAAGAGCGTCCGTCACATCAAATTCGACGACTCACCTCCTCGACGGTCCAGGAACAGGCCTGTGCCTTTTTATACATTGTCCAAATGTCATGATACCGAATAGGAAAAAGGACGAAGCGACCAGGGTTAGGATGCAACAAAGGTTCGTCGCTGATGTCCATGTTCGCTGTGATACTCCTTATCGCAAAGCTCTGTCACGCTTCAATGTATAGTGCTGTTTCTGTGTACGGTCACAGTATCGGAGCGCAAATATGTACTAAATACTTTATAACAAGACATGTTAAGCCAGGCAACGTTCGAATCGTCTTATGTGTGTATTCAAGGGCTCCAAATGGCACGGTCGGAAATTGCCAGACACATGCGATCTAAACTCGATGGGGAAAGTGTATGTATGCGTGTATACAGGATTGAAAGTGTATGTGTACAGAGTCGAGTAACTGTAAGAACCAATAAAAACATTCAGAAACACAAGTCTTTGTGAGCGTGTTTATTATCGATCAGATCACTAACAACAAAATCCCAGATCGTACACGCGAACGCGTGGAACTTAACTTTATGTTTCGTGGCAAACGGTCATCGTTGCCCTCTCACGTACATCCATCGTTTTCCTCTTTTATAGACCCATGTACCTTTAGTGTTAGACATCACACTGCTGGCGTGTACAGAGTTGAGTAACTGTAAGATTCAATAAAAACATTCAGAAACACAAGTCTTTGTGAGCGTGTTTATTATTGTCCAGTTCACTAACAACAAATCCCAAATCGTACATGCAAACGCGTGGAACTGAACTTTATGTTTCGTGGTGGCAAACAGTCATCGTCGCCCTCTCACGTACATCCATCGTTTCCTCTTCTATAGACCAAGGTACCTTTAGTGTTAGACATCACACAGCCAGTATAGAACGTGCAGTCGCATCTCACGACTAAGTACAAGACTCGACGTGAGCCCGCTCGATTTTCCTAGGAACCCAGAGCGTCTTCTTCCTCCGCCGCGTTCGCTTCGTCTTTCGGATAATTGACGAAACGATGCAGTAGACGCGTGAAGCGATCTTCGGCGTCTCCCTCGCACGAATTCTCGGACAACCTCGCATCGACCGCCTCGACCGCCTCGAACGCGTCGTACGACGACATCACGGTCAGCAACGTGTCTACGATGGCACGCAAGGTCGACTCGTCCGCTCGCATTCCCTCGGCTCGTACGAACCACTGTATAGCGGGGATCAGTCGCGGAGTGACCAACAAGCGTGCAATAGCGTGGAAGTTATCACGGTAATAGTTTTCCCTCGACTCCACGTCCAAGCCAATGCAAGTATGCCCCTCTTGATTCCCCAGCTGTTCTTTACATCCCCAACAACGCTCTCTCACGTGGGCGGACCACACCGAGCCGAACAAACGCAGGAAGCACATTTGTACCAGGTTCACCAGATCGGTTCGCACACCGCTGAAGAGACAGAAAGCGGTCGCGAGATGTTCCTCCGACGTTTCGGGCGACTGCTTCTCTAACGCCAAGAACGCCTCGTACGACTCAGTCACGTTCAACAGCGTGTCCACGATAACGCTCACGGTATAATCGCTCTCTCGTATCCCCTCGGCTTTCAAAAGACACTGTATAGCGGGAATCAACTGCGGCGTGACCACTTTGCCAAGGAGCTCTTCGTAACGTTCAAGGTAGCGCGCTTCGTCTAACTCGAGCGGCTCGTAGTAACACCGCCACATCTCGCGGAACAAATACACGAGGCCTCTTTGTACCGTTTTCACAACGTCGGGTCGCACGCGTGTTCGGTGCGCGTCCTCGGCAACGTTAAGATTTCTCGTGTTCGGTTGTGCTCTCTCGTCCGATCGCGATGCGAGCGATTCCTCCGTTCCTCGAGAATCCTCCTTGTCACACAAGTGCTGGTCTTTCACAGTTGAGCACGGGCGTTCCGTTGCGCTTGCAGACGCTTCCCCTACCAGGGTCCGTGAAAGATTACGCGTGCGATGCCGATACGTGCGGCGAGGCATAGGTATATCGTAGCAAGACGGAAACAAGTCGTCGTCGCTGTCCATCGTGCGCAACGTTCTCCGCTGACTCGAGTGTGCTTGTCCCAACGCAAACTCACGCTTGTGTTTGCGACGCGACCTCATTTATACTCAGCACAGACCAGGAATTATTATTATTATTATTATCAAGCGTATGTGGGCGGTACGCTCACAGAGCCTCGCGTTCGCGACCGCGAGGCCTTTCCTGTGGGAGGAGCGTTTTTTTCCGCTCAGACGTCGCGGCCTCCGACCGTGAGTCGGAGCGCCTCGCGTATAACCCTTGTGCGTGTCAGTGAGGGGGGGTCTCGCTGACCCCCCCTTCCTCCAGTGAGTGTGACATTCGAGAAGGAGGCGCGGCTTCGGACGTGAGGCTGGAGCCGTTGTGTGTGTGTGTGTGTGTGTGTGTATGTGTGCGCGTGTGTGTGTGTGTGTGTGTGTGTGTGTGTGTGTGTGTGTGTGTGTAAAACGTAGAGAAAGGTGTAAAACGACACAGATAGGATGAGGGGTGGTGGTGGTGGTGGTAAACAGATAGCGATCTGTAAGTTTTTTATTCGTTGTTAACTTTACGTGATTTACGATGCACGTGCGTAACGACTATCGGCCTAGGATCGTCGAGGAAACACGAAGCCGGGTCTCGGACGAAATGAAAATAAAATAAAAAAAAATAAAAACATTTTATAAAAATAAAAAAAAAGGCATCATGCTAAACCCAGCCGCCGCCGCCGCCGAGCTCCGCCGCCACCGCTCTTCTTCCGAGTGGCGCGTCCGTTCCACTTCGCGTCCGTTGGTGTGCGTGTTGACGCGCTTCGGGGGTCGCGTACCTCAGAGCGAAGAAGTGCGCGAAGCGGAGGAAGAGGATTCGGTGATCGCCGGCATAGAAGAAGTAGAAGAAGAAGAAGAAGAAGAAGAAGAAGAAGAAGCAAAAGCAGCAGCAGAAGAAGAAGAAGAAGCAGAGGAAGAAGAAGAAGAAGAAGAAGAAGCAGAAGCAGAGAAAGAAGAAGAGAGAGAGAACAGACCTCGTCGACGTTGTCGCCGCGACGTGGCGGCGGTGGTGGAGGAGGACGAAGAGGACGACGACGACGACGGTTACGAGGAGGAGGAAGACGAGGAAGACGATAACAACGATGACGACGACGACGACGTGGAAAATGATGCTGAAGAAGAAGAAGAAGAAGAAGAAGAAGAAGAAGAAGAAGAAGAAGAAGAAGAAGAAGACGAAGAAGAAGAAGAAGAGAAAAGAAGAAGAAGAAGAAGAAGACGACGACGCGTTCCCCTCCTCGTCGCGGAGCGGCTCGGTCGTTTGGCGCCGCCGTAGCTACCCCGACCCCGTCGTCTCCGCCTCCGCGTGGCCGGACGACGACGGACGACCGACGACGACGACGATCAGGGCCGGGGCTCCCTCGGCGTCAGCGCGCGAGCTGCTGATACAGCTGCAACGGCAACAGCTGCGCCGTCTCCGCGGCCGACGTCGAAACCGCCGCGCGGACGGGGTCGCTGCTGGGGAGGACGACGACGGAGGAGGAGGAAGAAGAGGACGACGACGACGACGAAGAGGCGCTGGTCGACGACGACGACGAGACGGAGGCGGGCGCGCTCGCGGCCTTCGCGCTCTTCTTCGACGAGCGGCTCGAGGAGCTGGTGGTGGACATGACCAACCTGGACGCGAGCCGGCGGGAGCGCGCTCGCTGGCGTCCCATGCGTCGCGACGACCTCCGGGCCTACGTGGGACTGCTGCTGCTCGCGGGAGTGTACAGGTCGCGGAGCGAAGCGTGCGAGAGCCTGTGGCACCCCGAGACCGGGCGCGCCGTGTTCCGCGCGACCATGCCGCTCGGCGCGTTCCGCGCGTACTCCGCGGCGCTGCGCTTCGACGACCGCGAGACGAGGCGCGAGAGAGGAGGAGGAAAGATGGCGCCTATCCAAGAGGCGTGGGACGCGTGGGCCTCCCGGCTGCCGCTCATGTACGATCCGGGCGACGCGGTCACGGTAGACGAGCGCCTGGTGCCGTTCAAAGGACGTTGCGCCTTCCGCCAGTACATGCCGGGCAAGCCGGCCAAGTACGGACTCAAGCTGTGGGTGGCGTGCGACGCGCGTTCCAGCTACGCGTGGAAGATGCGCGTGTACTTGGGCAAGCGCGACAAGACCGCGCCGCCCGAGAGGGACCTGGCGGCGCGCGTCGTGCTGGACGTCACCGAGGGCCTGCGCGCCGGCACCGTCGTCACCACGGACAACTTCTTCACGTCGTACGCGCTGGCCGCCCGGCTGATGCGAGAGCGGGGAGTCGCGTTGCTGGGCACCGTGCGCGCCGGACGGGTCGAGGTCCCCCGCGCCCTGACGGACGCGCGCGGCCGGGAACCGACGTCGACGCTCTTCGCCTTCGCCCGGGAGCCCGTCCCCGCCGCCCTCGTCTCCTACGCGTCCTTTAAACGAGGAGGCGGCGGCCGTCGCCGCTGCGTGACCCTGCTCGCCACCGCGCCGCGCCTCTTGCGCCCGGCTCTGAGCGAGGAGCGCGCCGACCGCAAGCCGCTCGCTCTGCTCGAATACAACGCGACCAAGGGCGGCGTCGACAACCTGGACAAGGTGCTGGCGGCCTACAGCTGCCGCCGCAGGACCGCGCGCTGGCCTCTGGCGCTCTTCCACAACATGCTCGACGTGTCGGCGTACAACGCCTACGTGCTGTGGCGCGAGACGCGCCCCGACTGGATGCGCGGCAAGCGCGCCAGACGCAGGATCTTCCTGGAGCGCCTGGGTCTCGCTCTCGCTCGCCAACCGTCGTCGTCCGTCGCCGCAGAGGCTCGTCCGGAACGCGTCGTTGTTGGCCGTGGCGGCGGATGCGGGAGACCGCCGGGAGGAGGAGGAAGAGGAGGAGGCGCAGGAGGAGGAGGAGGAGGAGGAGGAGACGGTAGAAAGCGTTGCGGCGTCTGTCCCCGGAGCAGAGACGCTAAGACGCGCGTGCGCTGTAGCCAATGCGGGTTGCACGTGTGCGGGAGATGCGCGCTTCCTTTCTGTCCCGAGTGCGCGAGAGGAGCAGGAGGAGGAGGAGGAGGAGGAGGAGGAGGAGGAGGAGAGACGCGTGTCGAACGAACCGTCGCGACGGAGGTGGTTGCGGACCGTTCTCGTTCGTCGTCGCGGAGAGCTCCCGCTGAGTTGTCGCGGACGAAAAACGGAACGGGGGATGTGTGAATTGCTCTCTAGCGTGTGCGCGTACGCACGCACGCACGTATACACACGCACGTACACACAAGCGCGTACACACATGCCATTGGGGTGTGGGGGGGGTCTGCGAGACCCCACCAGGGATCGCAGCTGAATAATACACAAGTTTTGTGCGGTTGGAGGAGGAGGAGAGAGAGAGAGAGAGAGAGAGAGAGAGAGAGAGAGAGAGAGAGAGAGAGAGGGGGTCCAAGACCCTCCCTCCCCCACCCACCCGGGAGGGGGGGGATCTCAGCGG
>JBBPBX010040790.1:9025-29194 GCA_038048925.1 Garcialebias charrua
GCATCTGGACTACTGTAACTCAGACTGAGCTCATCAAGCTTACGTGTTTGTCTGAATAAAGTAAATCCTCATCTGGTTGGAAAATCCATTTAACACAGGCCCAAGTTTCACCTGATATACAGTCGTTTTTTTACATTTCATCCTGCCCCATTTTTATAGTAATTTAATGTCTGCTTAGCTCTAATGTAGAGTTGGAAACAAATCTATATTTGTGACCCAACAAAGTTAAATCAGGTCGTCTGGATGATATCTTTTAGTTGAACAATAAGAAACCATCCAGACGACCTGACTTAACTTTGTTGGATGTTTCTACCTGAATGAGCATGAATCACAATATATTTGTGACCAACAAATGATTAAAATTGGAGCCTGTTCTTCCAGAAAAAACATGTCCTGCAGGATGGATGATGTTCAGCTGCTCCTGTTACTTCTTTTCTACAACGTCTGCCTCCTGGGATGAGGGTAGAGAGGACTGCAGGACCAGAGGAGCAGATCTGGTGGTGATAAACGATGCTGAGGAACAGGTGCTGTGTTCTTTTAGGTGACATCACTGACAAGTGTTTAGAAGTACCACTTATATGATTCTTGTTGCCCATTTGAACATTTAAATATGAAACTTCTTAACAATGACTGTAAATGAGTCACACTGGTTAAGCCTGGACTACACCTCAGCGTACATGAAGTACGCCACTGTACGTGCGCATTTTGTGCGCATGTTTTCGTTGCTACAGCTCGGCTTTCGTTCTCGCGTTGATTCTCGCGTTTTTGCTCCAAATTCTAACATCATTTCCTTCGTTTCGTCACTTCCGCTAGTTTTTCTGCGACAAAATGGCGTCAACAAATGAGGAAGAGATAGTTTGCCTGTTATTATTATTAAAAAAACGTAAAAGAAGTAGAAGAAGGTGGTACGTGAGGCCATTAAACGAGACCACGGATGAAGAAGGAGAGTTTAATACTCTGGTTAGGGACATGAAAATGATGGACAGCGAGAAGCATTTCCAGTATTTTCGAATGGATTCGAGCAAGTTCGATGAGCTAGTTGGGCGGTTAGCACCTTTTCTTCTCCATCAGGGCAGCCACCGCTCTCCTGTCAGCGTTGCACAAAGAGTTGCAGTCACGCTGCGCATCTTGGCGACTGGTTGCTCTGAACAGAGTGTCGCTGCCAGCTACCGCCTGGGCACATCAACTGTGTCAAGAATAATGTCCGAGGTGAGTCATGGAGCCGTGGAGGAAACAAATGATGCTGTGATCTGTATACAGTACATGTGTATTGTTGAAGTCAGCAGCGGATGAACTACAGTAGTTGTTTATGTAGATATAAATGTATATAAATATTTATTACATACAGTATATATATATATTTTAATAGATATAAAAACATTATATATATGTACATGTGTGTATATATACAGTATATGAGAAATATATGTAAATATACTGAATATGTGTCTTTATATAAGAATATATATATATATGTTTATGAAAATAAATATGTTTGAATATATATTTATATATACTTATATTTGTACTTCAGGTATGTGAAGCCATTTGGACGGCTCTTCAGCCGGAGTTCGTAGCCTTCCCCTCTGGCCATCAGTGGACAGCGATTGCACGTGATTTCTGGCGAATCTGGGATTTTCCTAACCTTTTAGGTTGGTTCGTTTGTCTTTATGTTAGCAGTTTGTGTACTTTTGTTGATTAATGTCCTTATTAGTACTATAAATACCTCAAAACAATGAAATTATTGTTTGTTATCAGGAGCAGTGGATGGTAAACATGTCAGGATTCGTTGCCCTCCGTCATCTGGGAGTGACTACTTTAATTACAAAGGGACCCACTCTCTCGTCCTCCTGGCTGCGTGTGACGCACATTACCGCTTCACGATGGTGGATGTGGGAGCATATGGACGTCAGAGTGATGGCGGCGTCTTCCAGGAGAGTGTGTTTGGGCAACAGCTGATGAACAGTACCCTGGCTATTCCACCACCTGCTGTACTACCCGGGACCACTGTGGAGAGTCTGCATGTGTTTGTGGGGGATGCAGCTTTTCCACTCCATCAAAATTTTATGCGTCCATATCCTGGTAAGCTTATTAAAAAATGATGCAGTTGTTTTGGTGGGATACAGCTGCTGTTATATATATGTGATTGATTCTGAAACGTGCTCTGAGACAACTTGCTTTTGAACAGGTGAAAAATAAATAAACCAAATTGCATTTATTAATAATTTTGATATTCTTTCATGCACAGGCTCAAATCTGGAGGAAGCGCAACAGGTGTACAACTACCGCCACTGCAGGGCTCGGAGAACAATCGAGAACGCTTTTGGCATCTTGTCATCCAGATGGAGGGTGTTCGGCCGCGCCATGGAATATAATCCAGCCAAAAGTGTCCATGTGGTAAAAGCATGTGTTGCTTTACACAACTGGCTGGCCTACAATGACGATTCCAGGCAGTACATACCCACAAACTACGTGGACACTGACACGCCATCTGGAGACATCTTACCAGGTAATCATGCACAAACTCACATACCGGAACATGTACCGGTAGTTTCTACCGTAGCTCATCTGAAGAGTACAATACACCCCACCCACTTTAAAGACTTCTTTTCTTGTTTCCTATCCGTATAGGAGAATAGAGGCAGGTTGTAGGAAACGATCTGGAGACTCCAAAAAAGCTAAGTCTGGTCCTCTGGACATTCAAAAAACAAAACAAAACAAAGCAAAAAAAAAAAAAAACAACTGTAGAAACGTTTCGTCTTTCGTCCGAAAGACTTCCTCAGTCTGAGAAGCTGAGTTCAGCTCAGTCTTATAAATAGCACCCTCCCACAGTTGAGGAAGTCTTTCGGACGAAAGACGAAACGTTTCTACAGTTTTTTTTTTTGCTTTGTTTTGTTTTGTTTTTTGAATGTCCAGAGGACCAGACTTAGCTTTTTTGGATTTTTCTACCTGGATTATTGAGCATGCATCAGGGGATCTGGAGACTCCATTAAGAAGAACTTCCGCCACAAGGAATGCTGGAAGAACTGCCTATGCAGTGAGGAACAACCTGCGTGACTTCTTCTCATCACCAGATGGTTCAGTGCCCTGGCAACAGGCCACAATAAGAAGAGGAAGGTTGAATGTGTGATTGCCTATCAATAAACTGATAACAACATTCATCTGTTCATCATTTGTTTGAAGAATAATAAGCTTTTGTATTAAAGTAAATTACTTTGAGATTCAAAAACAAAAAATGGTACATATGGGGAGTTGTATTTATCTACAGCTTAATTGCAGTGTGCACAATAGAACACACAATACACATTTGAGACTAAAGTCATCTTTCAAATCAAAAGTGAAAGTCAAGTCAAAGTCAACTTTATTCTCAAAACTGCAATTTGTACAGGACATACAATGGGTTGAAATTGCATCTCTCTCTGTCCCTTGGTGCAACAGTAAACATTTTAACACTAAAACACTAAATAAACATAACCATAAAATGAAACAACAGTGTAACACAGTCCTGAGTTTTTTGCATAGTGGTATAACAGTGAAAAAAGTATATCAATAAAATGAAAGTTCTGGCATTGACATTTGTAACAGAGTCTTTAATAACACTTTAAACAAAACTTCTAAAAAACAACAGTTCTATAAAATGAACATTTTAAAATACAACTGTAAAATGAACACTTGTAAAAAAAACTACACTACTACAAAATGCACACTTCTACAAAAAGGAACACGTCTAAAAAACAATTCTACAAAATGAACACTTCAAAAAAAAATTCTAACAAATAACTTCTAATAAAAAATTATAGTTGCTGCAGCTGCAGGGTGTACGTCTGCTCATTTTTAAATTGTTGCTCATTTGTTAATTGTTGCTCATTTGTTAATGGTTGCTGATTTGTTAATGGTTGCTGATTTGCATATCGTTGCCTAAAGTTAAAAGCAATTTGGTAAATGCTAAATCAAAGTTCGGCTCTGTACTGATCTGGAATGCTTCTGATCATGTCAGCAATTACTCCCCCAAAACGTGTGTCTTCATCTTCCTTTTTCTGATCAATCGCTTCAAGACGCTTCTCCAATGCAGTGGTTGCTGTGTCCGCTGTAGCAGCCCATCTCCTCTTCCTTTCCTGCTTTGCTGTTGGTGTGCTGGTGCCAGGTGCAGCTGACTGTCTTGGGGCAGGTGGTTCAGGAAACTCAGAGGCAGGTGGGGCAGTAAACTCACTGGAGCATGCAGGTTCTGTTGGAGCCAGTGTGATATTGCTGGAATTAGAATTGGAGGTGAGTTGAGATGATGTATGTGATGAGCTGTTTTGGTTGGAGCTGTTGTTCATGGAGCAGGCAGGAGAAGGAACGTCACAGGCTGGAGAAGGGACACCACTATAGCCATAGCTGATCTCCTATCATGTACACAATGCATAGTGATTAAATGTTGATGGAAAAAATCGTTAATACAACTTATTTTGGATAATTAATTACATTATTAATTAGCTTATAAATAAATAATACTTACTGCAGGCACATTGGTCTCTGTGTCTTTGGTTTTGATGAAACTGTCCAGCCAGGACAGTATGTTATAGATCGGTGGGAGACCTGAACCTGCCCCATCGCCACTTCTGCCCTTAATTTTTTTCTTTGCCCGCACAAATCTGTCCCTCATGTATTTCCACCTGGCTTTACACGTGGCTACGTCCCTTCCCACGGTCGCAGCCACTTCGTTCCATGCATTCTTGGTCCTTTGTAGGTCTTTGTGTAGGAACCTCCTTGCTCCCTCTCTCTCTCCCCCTCTGCACCTCTAATTGACAGCAGCTGTGCTCAATCAACTCTACCTCAGGAGGACTATAAGAAGCTGCAGAAGCCATCCTACAGGCGCTGGGACATTGGCCTGCTCACGGTAGTGTCAAGTTCTAGCCTTTTGTGTCAGCTTTACTAGAGAAGTAATTCTTGTGTCTTGTTGCCTTCTCTCTCAGAGCCTTGGACCTTATTGTCTGCCTGCCCTGCTGGAATCTATCTGGAAGTCTTCAAGCCTCTTGGAACTCCACAGCTGCTGGGCCTTCCACCACTTGCCACTCTCTCATGCATCTTGGTTTACTCATCAGACTGTTTCCTCTGTGCCTCGCTCCTCAACATTCTCAGTAAGACAGATCCCTCTCTGAATATTCCTCATCTCCTACTGGCCACTAACCCCCTCGTCCATTCCCCAGGTTTTTGCTGAATTCAAGATACTGTCTTTTCACTCCTGTAAATAAACACCATTAAACTTTTAATTGTGTCCTGGTTATCTGTTCAGTCCTAATCTTTCATCTGGGGTACATCATTATTATCACAGAATGTCCCAGCCACACCAAGTACCCTTGAAAGATCCAGGCGCTGAACAGTTCCAGCTCACACTACAAACTATGTTTCAGAAAATTGAAAAGAATGAGGCCACACTGGAACGTTTACTAGCTGTTCAACAAAGCAATCAATCCAACCTTCAAGAACTCGGCAGCCTGACGTACTCCCTGAAACAAGAGGTAGCTCAACTCCAGCCATCAGGCACAACATCTACTTCAGAGGTCAGTCACGCCAGCTTAATTCCTCCCCAAGCCACCCTGGAACAGAATTTAAAACCAGCCGAGCTTTTCAGTGGTGATCCTAAGCTGTGTGCAGGTTTCATTTTACAATGTGAGCTAACTTTTCAAAGAGCTCCCAGTCTCTATGCTACAGATGTTGCTAAAGTCTCATTTTTTACTACACATCTTAAGGGAGAGGCGTTACGTTGGGCTCAGGCTTACTTAACTACTCATTCACTTCATACCATAACGTTTTCCTTGTTTTTAGACGAATTCACACGGGTGTTTGATCAACCTCTTCAACAAACTGAAGCTGTAAAACGGCTACTCACCCTCCGTCAAAGGGGACGCTCGGTGACTGAACACGCCCTCGAGTTCCGGATCACAGCTGCCCGAACCGGATGGGATGAACTCGCCCTCAGAGGTACTTTCCTTCATTCTCTCTCTAACCCCATCAGGGACCGGTTAGCAGCGCTTGAAGAGCCCCAGAGTTTGGACGAGCTGATTCACCTCGCCACACGAATCGACAATCAGCTGCAGGAGAGAAAGTGGGAGAGGGACTACGACTCCCAGCATCCCTCCACTTCCGGTTTCCGCCCAACGTCACAGCGATCAGCCGCCCCGAGTTACAACTACAAGTCCCAGAATGCAGCATTCTCTGGTTTTCACCCACCGTCACACCAATCACAGCTGCCCGCACTGGAATTCAGGTCTTCACCCCAACCAGAACCCATGCAGTTGGGTCGAGCTCGCCTCTCCCCAGAGGAAAAACAACGTAGAATCATGAATAAAGCCTGTATCTACTGTGGGGTGCAAGGACATTTCATTGCTCGCTGTCCACAGTTGGGAAACGGCTCTGCTCACCAATAGGGCAGGAGTTATCGGTGAGAAACTTTTCTTTTTCTTCTCCTGTGTCACGATTTGAGTTAAAATCTACTATTATCACTGACCAGCATAAGCACCCTGTGTTAGCACTTGTTGATTCTGGGGCAGAGCAAAACCTCATCAGTCAAGATCTGGTAGATCTCTTATTCATTCCCACTCAACAACTACCGGTCCCACTGTCCATGTCTGACATTACAGGTCAAAGATTTGCCTCGGTACAGAGGAAGACTCTACCGTTACATCTTCTAATCTCTGGAAATCATCATGAACATAGTGTATTTTTTGTATTCGACTCATCTACACCACAACTGATCTTAGGCTACCCTTGGCTTAAAGAACACAATCCCGTGTTGAACTGGCATAGTAACAGAATTGAACAGTGGAGTCCACACTGCCTTAGGAACTGTATGAGAACTGCTGTTCCAGCCTCTGCTAAACATTTTGAGACTCCTGAGCCCGTTGATTTATCTCTGATCCCTGCTGCTTATCACGATCTGGCCCCCGTCTTTAACAAACAGAAGGCTCTATGCCTACCACCTCACCGTCCTTACGATTGCACTATTGACTTACTACCTGGGGCTCCTCTTCCTTCCAGTCGTCTCTACAATTTATCCGGTCCTGAGAGAGGGTCTATGGAAGAATATATTTCTGAATCATTGGACTCTGGGATAATTCGTCCCTCAACTTCACCGGTTGGGGCAGGGTTCTTTTTTGTAGCAAAGAAAGATAAGACCTTGCGCCCCTGTATTGATTATAGAGGACTTAATCAAATCACTATCAAAAATAAATATCCCTTACCACGTATTGACTCCATTCACGAACAACTCCACCTAGCCAAAATCTTCTCAAAACTGGATCTCCGTAGCGCTTACCATCTTGTTAGAATCAAGGAAGGGGATGAGTGGAAGACAGCTTTTAAGACCCCACTAGGGCATTTCGAATACTTAGTCATGCCTTTCGGACTCACTAATGCCCCCGCTGTATTTCAAGCTCTGATCAATGATATTCTGAGGGATTTTTTGAATGTTTTCGTGTTCGTTTATTTGGATGACATTTTAATCTACTCACAGGATGAGGATCAACACATTCATCACGTCAGAATGGTTCTTCAACGTTTGTATGAGAACCAACTATTTGTCAAGGCTGAGAAATGTGTTTTTCATGTCAAGTCTGTTTCTTTTCTGGGTTTCATATTCGAGGAGGGATGTTATCGCACGGATCCAGCTAAAACCAAGGCAGTGGTGGAATGGCCAACTCCTGAGACACGCAAGCAGCTGCAACGATTCTTGGGCTTTGCCAATTTCTACCGGAGGTTTATTAAAAACTACAGCCGGATCGCTGCCCCACTTACTCAATTAACCTCCACATTACGGACATTTAGATGGACTTCTGAAGCTGAGACTGCTTTTGGTAAGCTTAAGGACTTATTCTCTTCTACGCCCATTCTGTGCCATCCTGACCCTGAGAAACAATTTATATTGGAGGTCGATGCTTCAGACGTCGGTGTAGGAGCAGTCTTATCTCAGAAATCTTCCAACAAACTACACCCGTGTGCTTTTTTTTCTCGACGCCTCTCCCCTGCCGAGCAAAATTATGATGTGGGGGATCGTGAGTTGCTTGCCATAAAACTAGCTCTGGAGGAATGGCGACACTGGCTCGAGGGTACAGCCATCCCTTTCTTCATATGGACAGACCACAAAAATCTGACTTACCTCCGTGAGGCCAAGAGGTTGAATCCCAGACAGGCCAGGTGGTCGTTATTTTTCACCCGATTTAACTTTGTTCTGACCTACAGGCCCGGCTCCAAGAACGTTAAACCTGATGCCCTTTCTCGTCAGTTCTCTCCTCCTGAGGACATGGTACAGGAGGTGACTGTCTTACCCCCATCATGTGTGGTCGGCGCCTGGACCTGGTCGATTGAGAAAGACATCATCGAGGCCCAAAGATCGGAACCAGATCCGGGAACAGGTCCTGCAGGCACGCTGTTCGTTCCCACATGTACCAGAGCTAAGGTACTGAATTGGCTTCACACTCACAAGACCGCCTGTCACCCAGGTACCACACGCATGCTTGCTCTCGCTAAGAGACACTTTTGGTGGCCATCTATGTCCAACGATGTGAGAGATTTTGTGGCCGGGTGTCCCACTTGCGCAAGGAATAAGACGGGCAATCAACCCCCTGCAGGCAAACTGCAACCATTGCCCATACCCAGTCGTCCATGGTCCCATATCTGTCTCGATTTTGTCACTGGTTTGCCTCCCTCTGATGGACACTCTGTCATTCTCACTGTCATTGATAGATTCTCCAAGGCAGCTCATTTCGTCCCGTTGCCTCATCTACCATCTGCTTTCGAGACTGCCCAGCTGTTGGTCCAGCATGTCTTCCGTGTCCATGGCATACCTTCGGACGTTGTCTCTGACAGGGGTCCCCAATTCATCTCTCAGGTCTGGAAGTGTTTTTGTAACTCCTTGGGGGCCTCTGTCAGTCTCACTTCTGGGTACCACCCGCAGTCCAATGGCCAGGCCGAACGCGCCAATCAAGAGATGGAGGCTATGCTCAGATGTGTGGTGGAGGACAACCCCTCCACATGGAGTCAGCACCTCATATGGGTGGAATACGCCCACAACACGCACACCTCCTCTGCTACCGGTATGACACCCTTTGAATCTTCCCTAGGTTATACCCCACCTTTATTCCCGAGCCAAGAAGGCGATGTGGCTGTTCCTTCGGTCCAACATCATTTTAGGAGATGTCGTCGGATCTGGCGACAGACCAAGCTCGCTCTTCAACGCTCGGCCGCCAAAAATAAGGAAATGGCCGATAGACATCGCTCTGCTACTCCGCCTTACCAGGTGGATCAGAAGGTTTGGTTGTCCACTCAACACATCCAACTCAAGAACACCCCACGTAAGTTGGCTCCCCGTTTCATCGGGCCTTTCCCCATCACTCGAGTCATCAGCCCCACGGCGGTCAGGCTGCGGTTGCCCGCTTCCATGCGGGTCCATCCCACCTTCCACGTGTCCCAGATCAAGCCCTTCTCGGAGAGCCCTTTACACCCTCCTGCCGACCTCCCTCCGCCCCCCCGTCTCATCGATAATCATCCGGCCTTTACGGTCCGACGTGTCTTGGACGTCCGACGTCGGGGCCGGGGTTTCCAGTACCTGGTCGACTGGGAGGGTTACGGTCCTGAAGAGCGCTCCTGGATTCCGCGGTCCTTCATCCTGGACCCCAGCCTCATCACCTCCTTCTTCAGGGCTCACCCGGAGAAACGCTTCCGATCGCCAGGAGGCGATCCTTGAGGGGGGGGTAATGTAGGAACCTCCTTGCTCCCTCTCTCTCTCCCCCTCTGCACCTCTAATTGACAGCAGCTGTGCTCAATCAACTCTACCTCAGGAGGACTATAAGAAGCTGCAGAAGCCATCCTACAGGCGCTGGGACATTGGCCTGCTCACGGTAGTGTCAAGTTCTAGCCTTTTGTGTCAGCTTTACTAGAGAAGTAATTCTTGTGTCTTGTTGCCTTCTCTCTCAGAGCCTTGGACCTTATTGTCTGCCTGCCCTGCTGGAATCTATCTGGAAGTCTTCAAGCCTCTTGGAACTCCACAGCTGCTGGGCCTTCCACCACTTGCCACTCTCTCATGCATCTTGGTTTACTCATCAGACTGTTTCCTCTGTGCCTCGCTCCTCAACATTCTCAGTAAGACAGATCCCTCTCTGAATATTCCTCATCTCCTACTGGCCACTAACCCCCTCGTCCATTCCCCAGGTTTTTGCTGAATTCAAGATACTGTCTTTTCACTCCTGTAAATAAACACCATTAAACTTTTAATTGTGTCCTGGTTATCTGTTCAGTCCTAATCTTTCATCTGGGGTACATCATTATTATCACACTTTGTACTCTCGCAATGATGTGTCGTACAAATTTCTGTGTCTCCTCACCTCTTCACAGAGCGTCTCTTCACAACTTGCCTCCATTTTTCTTCATGCAGGAACTGCAGTGTGTCTCACTAAAAACAGTCCGATGTGAACACATTTCCGGGCACACAGTTCTGTACCGTTTATTGGAGACACCGCGCACACGTATGCGGTCGTAAAAAAAAAGCTTTGCGCGTACATGCCCTGAGGGGCTACGTGGGGCTACGCTTTTGCCTTGACGTACGTACGTGGCGTATAGGCGTACTCCATGTACGCTCAGGTATATTTCGCCCTTTACACTGACTTATAACTAGCATCAAAATGTATAAGAGTTTAACACTCAGTACAATGTGTTTGCAGGAATTGATCTGCAAATTCATCAACACGCGTTATTGGATCGGTCTGACTGACAAAGAAACAGAAGGATCCTGGAAGTGGGTAGATGGAACTCCTCTGAATGTGACGTACGTTTTTCATTTATTTTTATTTGTTTCAGTGCTAACAACACATTTACAGGAAGTAAATGAGTTTATTTTTATTTGTTTCAGTTCTAACAACACCTTTAAAGGAAGTAAATGAGGAAACATATTTACACTGATTTTCTGTGGTGGGCAACATGAAATGGGTTGATTCTTAAAGTTTATCAGTTGTAGATGTACATCCAGTGATTTGATAAGAGTGGTTCATGAAATCCATCCATTATCTTTTACCTGCTTCTTGCTTTTCGGGTCACGGGGGTCGCTGGTGCCCATGTCCAGCCATCAATGTGCGAGGGGGGTGTACACTCTGAACAGGTCTCCAGTCCATCACAGGGACACAGACAAACATTTAGTCTCTCTCTCACACCTAGGGACTGTTTACCAGTCAGCCTAACATGAATGTTTTTAGTCTGTGGGAGGAAACTGGAGTACCTGGAGAAAACCCACACAACATGGAGAGAACATGGAAACTCCACCCAGAAAGGCCCCCGTACCGGTATTTGAACCAGAGCAACTTGCTCGCTGAGAGGCAGCAGCTCTACCAGTTGCACCACCGTGCTGCCCAGTTCATGCAATATTTATCTAAAAGACAAACTACAAGTATGTAAATGTCTGACTAAATATTTGTCTTCACTTGTTCTGTTTTCTGCCAGGTACTGGTCAGGAGGTCATTTTGATAATGGTGGAGGTGACCCACAGTGGGGGGAGGAGGACTGCGTAGAAATCAGAAGCCAATTGTCAAATGACTTTTCATGTGAAGCTTCTTTATCATGGATCTGTGAAAAAGAGCCACACTATGTGTGAAGAATATTAGAAAAGGCCTGATATTAATGACTCAAGTTTTTATTATCATACAGCAGCTTCGAATAAATGCAGCTTTACAAACATAAATTAAATGATGTGCTAGCGGAGCAATCTACAGACAAATCATGTTTTTTTCTGTTAGACAACAACGATAAAAAACAAATAAATGTTTTATTCAAACAGTTAGAAGTTCAAAAGCAGGATTTATACAACCTGGACACTGGCCTGAAGCCACACTTGAACAATCCTTGAACTCACAAACATCAACCTAATAACAACAGGCCCATTAATTCAGACCAGGTTTAAGTCATCTCAGATTAATGCAGGTTCATGGTTTTCCTAAAAGACCCACTCAGTAGATCACAGATATCCTGATTAAACATGGACAGTGAGACACGTGTGACCCACTTCTTCCCAGCGGAGCAACAGATAATCATGAATGCTCATGAAGAGATGAAGCACACGATCACTAAAAATGGAAACACTATTGCTGTTATTAAGCTAAGAGAAAGACAATGTCTAATTATAGTGCACAGATTGAACAGGTCAGTAAATTCAAAAACATAATGTGCCACTAAATCTGGTTCTGAGTAATCTCAAAATTAATATTTGTACAGTTTGCCTTAAAATGAACAGTGTAAGTTAATGTCACCCACAGTAGGAAATGAACCATTGTTATTCACTGCAGTCTTTAAATTTAGTTTGTGAACAACTGTGTTATTCAGGTAGCACATGTACTGGAACTGCACAGAGAAGGTTAGCGTGGCCCCTGTCACAGAATCATGTGTTTTCTGCACTTTTTCTTTTTATCTTGTAGATGTTGTATGAACAGGTAAATGAGGCAAAGATTGTTGTAAAGATCTTTGAGTGTCTTGATGAGAGAGAGGAGCACTAAATGAGTACAGTCCATTCACCATTTGCTGCAGCAGCGTCAGGACATCTCTGCTTCTATCTGCTATCTTTAATCCACCTGTACATGAACTTCTGGCTCCTGAAGTGCAAATAAATGCTCTGTAACCTTCTCCCTGTTATCCACAATTATTTTAAGCAGTGCTGGGTACAATCATTTTGCTTTGATGTTTTTCAGTTTTAATTGTTTGAGCATGACCCGTACAGACGCTCACTTCTTCTGAAGCTCCGTGGACTAATCATGGTCAAAGAAAATCTGCTCTCCTTGTGCTTGTGCCTGTCACAAGACACTATTTCTTTTACAGTGACGTCCATAAAGTTGACAATCGACGAGTGTGGGGCTGCGGTTGGGTTCTTGGGCTTTGCGTTGAGAGCTCGGTGCACCCTTTGAATGTTGATGTTGAGTCCAGACAGAAGTTGGAGAGCACTTTGGAGCAGCTCCTTTTCACTTCAGTCTATTTCCTATTGTGGCATTTGGCAGTCAGAGCCATGTCTCTGTGGTCATGGTACCTCACAGTGTCCTCATCTTCACTGTAAGAATGTAGACAGAGTTACCTGTTATCACCTTAATTAATTACTTATAGGACTATTTCGAGTCCAAAATAGTAATTGTTATTTATCATAAATTATTCACGAGTTCTCTCTTTTTTAGGCTTTAAACCAATAAATTGTGACCAGACAAGATGTAAGTTACAGGAAACGTTATTATATTTGATCCACAAGGGGACGAATCATTTAATAACAAATCAATAAAATTACATCAACATGTGTACAAACGGATTGGTTCTGATCAATTTTCTTGTAAACTAAACGTCAACAGATTCAAATTTTGGACAACTGAAACAAGTAAATAAGATGACATATTACTTATATCTGAAGGTTCTTTAGCTTATTTTTTACTGGCAAAATAAGAAATAAAGATTTATAAGAGGAGAAAGGAAGAGAAGTTTATCTGGGAATAAAATCAGACCAGAACATGGCAACTCTCGGGTGACATCAGCTAGACCCATCCGCTCGTAAACGATCACAACTCTTTACTTTGTTAAGATTAGTTTGTCCCAGCTCCAGTAAGAGATGGAAGCAGCCTTTAGACGCAAAAAGGCGTTTAGTCCAAGTTACGTCCGAGCTGGACTTCGGCGTGTTTACTTTTTCAGCGGCTCACTGAGGTCTGCGTCAATCTGACCAAAGTAGTGGTCAGTTCCGGTTGATTTTCAGACTAAAATATTCTTCAAGAAGAACATTCATTCAAAGTTTGGAGCTTAACGCTTGGTTCGAACTTATAGCGGCATGCTATAGGTTTTAGCTGAGAGACGAGGTCTTTAGCGTTTGACCAGATGTCCTACAGCTAAAATGGTAAATGGTAAATGGAGCTTATTTATATAGCGCTTTCCAGCCCCCTGTGAGGGGCCCCAAAGCGCTTTACAATACCAACCATCCACCCATTCATACACACATTCATACACTGGTAGCGGTAGACTGCCATGCATGGCGCTTTCCAGTCCTACTGGGAGCAACTATGGGTTAAGTGTCTTGCCCAGGGACACAACGACACATGGTGTGGGGAACCGGGATTCGAACCTCCAACCTTCAGATCGGTGGACAACTGCCATTACCACTACGCCACGGCCGCCCACAAAAAGAGAAAGTTATTTACATCTCACTTCCTCGCAGAACTGAGAGTTCCATGAAGTCGGCGCTTTTTGTAGGAGGCTTGACATCAGCAACATTCACTCTGCTCATTGGCTCCTCGCCCAGAAATAAGGCGGAGTTCACTGTTGGGTCAGAGAGATTAGTTTTAGGTCAGAAGGAGGAGTGAAGTATTAGTTCAGAGAGATTAGTTTATAATAATGGCGCCAGTTTCTGATTAAACTTGATTAACGTCTTAAACATTTCTAAACAAATCTGAAAATTTCTATTTGACATGTCATTCATCTTTAGACAGAGTAATTAATTACCGCGAGAACCGATCAACAGAGGACGCCATCTCCTCTGTGGTCCACACTGCTCTCACCCACCTGGATCAGAAGGACTCATACGTGCGTCTGCTCTTTGTGGACTTCACATCTGCCTTCAACACCATGATCCCCCAAACTCTGATAGACAAACTATCCACACTTGGACTAAGCCCCTCCATTTGTAACTGGGTACTAGACTTCTTAACAAACAGACCACAGTCCGTGAAGATCCACAACTTCTCCTCCTCCACCATTACCCTCAGCACTGGCTCTCCTCAAGGATGTGTGCTGAGCCCTCTTCTGTTCACTCTGCTCACATATGATTGTACAGCCACACATCCAGGCTGTCATATTGTTAAGTTTGCAGATGATACAGCGGTGGTGGGATGCATCACAAACAATGATGAGTCCAGCTACAGACAGGAGGTGGAACACCTGGAGAGCTGGTGCAAAGAGAATAATCTTCACATGAATGTGAAGAAGACAAAGGAGATGATTGTGGACTTCAGAAGGAACAAACACACCCATGCCCCACTGAACATAGGTGGATCTGGTGGAAGTGGTCTCCAGCTACAAATACTTGGGTGTACACTTGAATGATAACCTCAGCTGGAGCAACAACACCACCAGCCTGATCAAGAAAGGTCATCAGAGACTCTACTTCCTCAGACGGCTGAGACGAGCTGGTCTGAGCAGCCCAGTCCTCACCTCCTTCTACAGGTGTGCAGTGGAGAGCGTCCTGTGCTCCAGCATCAACGTGTGGCATGGAGGCTGCACAGTTGCAGAGAGGAAAGCTCTACAGAGAGTGGTGAAGGCTGCACAGAAGATGTTGGAGTCAGTCTCCCCACCATCACAGACATTTACACCTCCAGATGCAGGAAAAGAGCCACCTGCATCATGAAAGACCTCACTCACCCAGCACACTCACTCTTTGCCCCACTCCCCTCAGGACGGAGGTTGAGGAGCATCAAATGTAGAACCACTAGACTGAGGAACAGCTTCTACCCTGAGGCTGTTAGACTCATGAATAAATAAATAATAAGAATAAACACTGCAAAATATCACATCATGCTGATGCTGATCTGTTTTCTTGTTGCTGTGTTCATCTGTGACCATCTGCTCATACAGACTCATGTTCGTGCTGCTGTTTATAATGATGTTTTTCTACTACATTAGGGCTTAGTGTATTACTAGTTGATGTTTTTCTTAGTTAATCCTAGATGTTATTACTGTTTTTCTCTTGCATTTGTTGTTGGATGTAACTGGGACCCTGTGTACATAATCTCGTTTTCATCACATGTACCACATGCGGTGCAAATGACAATAAAGACTCTCTCTGACTCTAATTACCAACAATATACATAGTTCCCACACACGCCCCTAGTATTGCGCAATACCGGTTTCCGCACCACATCTAAAGGCGGAAAAGGCAAGATGGCGAACAAGCAGGCGAACAAGCAGACGCAAACAACCAGAGCAAATTATACGGACAAAAACACGAGCTACCACAGCTTCACCAAGGAACAAGAGCAAAATGGCAGTGGTCGGAGTTAAATGAGTTTGAGAAAGAAATCATGGCAGACGAATCGGACAACTTGTCACAAAGTAGTTACTCTGATATCATTAATTATTTAATTACTACGAGGAGCGCACACCGGCTTCACAGCACAGAGCTTCACAGCTTTAAATCCAAAAAAGATGTGTAAACTGTCTCAATCAGATCTAACCAGCTAAAAAAAGGTTTAACTAAAATAACACACAGCCAACAAACAGTCCAGGCTGAACACGGACCAGAACCAGCACTTTGAGTGTTACCGTGTTGGAAGTTAGCATGTCGTTAGCATCTGGAGCGGAGGGTCCATCAAGCTCAGGTCGGACGGCGTGGATCCGTCGCGGCCGCGGGGGCACGCCCCATGGGACCGACACGTCGCCCGCACGACTTGGCTCCCGTCCTCCTCCTCCCACTGAGGAGAAGGAGGACGTGAGGACGTGAGGCTGCACAGCTGCAGAAAGAAAAGCTCTGCAGAGAGTGGTGAAGGCTGCACAGAAGATGTTGGAGTCAGTCTCCCCACCATCACAGACATCTACACCTCCAGATGCAGGAAGAGGGCCACCTGCATCATGAAGGACTACACTCACCCAGCACACACCCCTCAGGAAGGAGGTTGAGGAGCATTAAGTGTAGAACCACGACTGAGGAACAGCTTCTACCCTGAGGCTGTTAGACTCATGAATAACTAACCAGAATAACTGAAAGTTATGCACCATAACTCATGTTCCCTGAAGGAAGGGAACGAGGTGCAACATACTTGCTATGGGAATTGCGCCCTGCGCGATTACCTGAAGGAATACATTCACGCCTTTATGGCAGGGGCGTCAGCGTCGCGCCAGAGGCCCCGCCCTCTGTGCATTTAAGCGACCGACGCCCGTCCATCTTTCTCAGAAATTGCACTTCACCGAGCTTTCAGCATTGAAAGGGCCAGATATGTTGCACCTCGTTCCCTTCCTTCAGGGAACATGAGTTATGGTGCATAACTTTCAGTTCCCTTTCAGTTCGGTCTCTCGGTGCAACATACTTGCTATGGGAACGTAATTCATTCACGCCCTTGAAATGCTCAGCAAAATGCATGTTAGAACCTCCGTCCTAAAAGACGGGCATCTCCCAGCTGCTTACTTCAAGGGATGCAGAGAGCAGATGCCAAGAGGATAAAAGCCAAATGTGAGAGACATCCACATGACGTCTCACATGACCATGTATACAACACCAATTAGAGACAGCCTAAGCGTGCTCCAGTAGGTTGAGTACTCATCAACTCTTGTTCCCCTTTGAGCATTCCAAGGGATAGGAGGAGCAATGTTTTCTTCTTCTTTTTTTTTTAAATAACGGCCTGACTGACAAGTGGAGCCCATCCATATGTTGGAGATCAGTGAAGGAAAGGGGAAAACTTTCCATTATACATCTCCTAGGCAAAAAACATAAACATCAAGGGATACCCTTGTGAATGTTATAACTGCTTGTGTCGGGACAAAGCAACCAAAGCCTTAGGCTTTCAGCCAGTACCTTTCAAAGGCCAGACTGAGAGTTGCCACAACTTCGGACGTGGGTGTAGAAGCTGTCCATGTGCCTGAGTCAGTAGGCCCCTATGAGGAGGCAATTGCCATGGTGTCCACGACAACATAGAGATCAACTCCGGGAACCATGGTTTGTGTGGCCATCTGGGGGCTATGAGAATCAAGGAAAGAGCTCCCTGACGTACCCGTTCCAACGTCGCCCCGATCAGAGGGACAGGTGGAAAGGCATAGTAGAGTACCCCTGCCGGCCAATCATGTGCCAGAGCGTCCATCCCCAATGAAGCGTCTGACTCCTTCAAGGAGAAGTAGAGGTCACAGTGTGAGCTAGCTTTGCAAGCGAACAGGTCCACAGAGGCTCTACCGAAACGTGACCATACCTGTTCCACGATTCGTGGGTTCAGGTTCCATTCCGACGCCAAGAGAGGCCCTCTTGAAAGGGCATCTGCTCCATAATTCAAATCACCAGGGACATGAGTCGCCCTAAGTGACAGGATTCTTGGAGCACACCATGTGAGCATCCTCCGTGTCAGATCGAGGAGGGCCCGGGACCTCGTGCCTCCCTCTCTGTTGATGAAGGACACCGTGGTCTTGTTATCTGATTTTACCAGGATATGATGCCCAGCAACCAGACCTTTACTGAAGAAGTATTTCAATGATAGGAATACGGCCAGCAATTCCAGGAAGTTAATATGTAATTTGGCTTCCTGTTCGTTCCAAAGGCCGCGGGCGTTCTGGTTTCTGCAGATCGCTCCCCATCCTGTTTTTGAGGCATCCATCGTGATGACTACAGGGGACGACACCCTTCCCAGTGAGACCCCTTCCATGAAAACGGATAGATATCTCCAATGTTCCAGGGACTTTAGACACTCTGGGTCTATCTTAACCTTTCCTGCTTGGTTAGGCAGAGCGGGTTGTATTTGTTGGTTAAACCAAACCTGTATGGCCCGCATTTTCAATAATGCACATGGCACACAAGGAATGGCTGCCGCCAAGAGGCCTAACAGGCGTTGGCATGTTTTCACAGGGACCCGTTGGTCCAGCTTAAATTTTCCCAGGCAATGGCGAATGGAGGAAACTCTTTCCTTCGAGAGCCATGCTCTGTATTGGACAGTGTCAATCTGTACACCCAGAAATACGGTAACCCGTGACAGAGTCAGATCGCTTTTCTGTAGGTTTATGACAAAACCGAGAGACTCCAGGTGAGAGATCACCTTAAGGGAGTGTGACAGCGCCAGCCTTCTGCTTCCAGCCAGAATTAGCAGGTCGTCCAGGTAATTCAAGACCCTGAGTCTTTGATTCCTAAGAGAGGTCAAGGTTTCATCCAGACATTTATTAAATGTACGCGGAGCAGTCTTTAACACTGGGACTACCAGGATTTTTTAATTAGTACAATATTTACCAGATGTAGCCAATTGGCTCATCCCTTGAGATACTGATCAAGCTGCAGAGTTTTCTTCTGAATGTAAATGAAGGGGGATGATGGGTGTTCTTAACAGTTTGAAAATGCCTTGTGGGCTTGGGTCCATTGTTTGCGAATGAATGGCAAACATTCCAATGTAATTGGCTAATGGCTGCACCTTCTGCAACATTTTGGCTGACTGGCAGATTCACATGTGTTGTGACAAATGTAGAAAGGAGATGTGTGTGTGTGTATATATATATATATATATATATATATATATATATATATATATATATATATATATATATATATATATATATAAATATATGTACATTACAACATATAATTTCATTTGAGCTGCTTCCTTCAGGGCGAAGGTACGGCCTTCCTTTATTCTCAAGAAACAGAACAAAATTTTCTTTCATACCACAAGCAATTAAATCAATAAATAATACTAAGGTATCATGACTTACTGAGCACAAATGTCTTGGCTACACCTTCTGCAACATTTTGGCTGACTGGCAGATTCACATGTGTTGTGACAAATGTAGAAAGGAGATGTTGTATATATATATATATATATATATATATATATATATATATATATATATATATATATATATATACAGTATCCCTCGACTTATGGTGGCCTCGACTTACAACGTTTCGGCTATACGAACGTGTGTAGAAATGGAACTCGTTCGTAAGTCGGGGATCACCTGTACAATCCCACCTTCAGATAAAAGTGGCCAATACAGGTAGTCCTCGACTTACGGCGTTTCGGCTATACGAACGGGTGTAGAAATGGAACTCGTTCGTAAGTCGGGGATCACCTGTACAATCCCGCCTTCAGATAAAAGTGACCAATACAATCCCACCTTCAGATAAAAGTGGCCAATACAGGTAGTCCTCGACTTACGGCGTTTCGGCTATACGAACGGGTGTAGAAATGGAACTCGTTCGTAAGTCGGGGATCACCTGTACAATCCCGCCTTCAGATAAAAGTGACCAATACAATCCCACCTTCAGATAAAAGTGGCCAATACAGGTAGTCCTCGACTTACGGCGTTTCGGCTATACGAACGGGTGTAGAAATGGAACTCGTTCGTAAGTCGGGGATCACCTGTACAATCCCGCCTTCAGATAAAAGTGACCAATACAATCCCACCTTCAGATAAAAGTGGCCAATACAGGTAGTCCTCGACTTACGG
>JBBPBX010040791.1:0-13728 GCA_038048925.1 Garcialebias charrua
ACACAACACAAAGATTTTAACACTGGACTCTGTGTCATCAAAACGGGTTATTCACTCAACTCACGGTCATGTGCTCATTCAGTTTGCACTACTTCTCATATTTGCACTAATGTTTGTATTACATTACTGCCTATAGTCATACTACTGTTTACATTTATTACTACTGTTTACATTTATTACTACTGTTTACATTTACACTACTTTTTATATCTACACTACTGCTGATATATATATTCTTTTTACTAGCCTTATTGCATATGCCACTTTACCTCTATACCAATATCAACTACCTCATACATATACTGTGTACATTAACTTCATATGCTGCTTTGTCACTCTTTTACAAATGTCAATGCCAGAACCTTCATTTTATTTTATAGATATACTTTTTACACTTTTATACTACTATGCAAAAAACTCAGGACAGTATTACACTTTTATTATTTCATTTTATGCTTATGTTTATTAAATGTTTAGTGTTTTAGTGTTGGTGTAACTTTTCTTACTTTTATACTACTATGCAAAAACTACTATGCAAAAACTCCGGACAGTATTACACTTTTATAATTTCATGTTATGCTTATGTTTATTAATTTAAATGTTTTAGTGTTTTAGTGTTTAAATGGTTACGTGCACCAAGGGACTGAGAGAAATGCAATTTCAATCCTGTGTATGTCCTGTACATATTGCAGTTTTGACAATAAAGTTGACTTTGACTTTGACTTGACTTTGAATAATATAGACAATAAACAGATAATATAGCCTAGATATCATCTAATTTATATACCGTAATACTGTAGATATTTTCATGTGTTTCTATCAGTTCTTATGAATCAACATGTGGTTGTTACACTTCCTGTCAGCAGAGGGCGCCACAGGCCTGTGTGAAATAAACAGATTTTATTAGATTAGTTTTAGATTAAAACGTTTAGCCGGTTTCACAGACCAGATTAAGGCTAGTCCCAGACTACAATGCTGTTTGAGCTGGTTTAACTCTAAGACCTGCACAGCCTGGTCTTAAACTAGTCACAGATTTAGTCTGTTCTGGATTAAATCCAGTTGAGAGAAGGTGGATCAGAGCTACTCTACCATTTTTTGTTTCTGTTAGCTTAATATCTCATGAACCACCAGAAGAGTTTCATTTAAACTCTCAGAAAGTGATCACTGGCTGATCTACAACTAATTAATTCATTTCAAGATGGCCGCCACAGCTAATTGTCCTGTGCAACAATGTGTACATGTCAGTGAATTGACAGGTATTGAGCTAGGAGTATCTGACAGTCATTCAGAACATCCTCTAACAAATAACAGATCACATGTGTCATGTCTTATTGTTCTCTTCAAGATTGAACCAAAACAGAGAAAAGCTCTGGCATGAAAGGTGGTGAGCAACATGCATTCCTCCAAGGAATGATCATTATTTTGTTTTTTATTTTTTGCACTTGACCATATTTAGAGGAATTTGTTTGATAATTGTTTTACTCTGAACCATAATATAACATAAAAATTCGAGCTTAAAGCACCCAATTCAGGCTGTGAACAGCTGTTGTGTGCTCAAGACTTTTGCACAAAATTACAACCACAGTACCACATACTGCACATATATGCCCATCCACAAACTATTATCCATCAATCTATAGCAATGGACCTGACAAAGACCTTGGTTAACCTTTGATCTTGATTTGTGACCTTTAAAAATCATAATGCCATAATAATTCAAAGCCTAACATTCCTTGAAGTAACAATAATAATAATAATAATGTCCTTTTCTGTCATCTGTGTATGTTTCCCATACACAGACGAAATTCGTCTCTGCATTTAACCCAACCACCACCAGGTGGTGCAGTGAGCAGCCATAGAAAGCGCTGGGGAGCTTTCTAATGCATGTTGCCCAGAACTTTCATGACAAAGTTTTAATTGACCTTTCGCAGAAGCCCCGCCCCCTTAGTTACTGTTGCTACGCCCGTCAAGCTTTCTGTAGCCGGTGAGTGTTAGCGTGTCATGACGGGGATAGCTTGTATACCAGTGCGTGTTAGTGACTAATTTTGGAGCAATACCAGCGCAATATAATTATGTATAATTACACTCTATATAATATGTATAATTACACTCTGAAAGCAGGAGAAATATACATTGAGTGGTTTTAGGAGATATGAATGACTTTAGATGGAAGTAAAACCGATGCTAATTTTAAGCTAGCGCAACCGTTTTGCATGTCTTAAAAAATTAATAAAAAATCGAATTTCATCTCAAATGTGCTATACAGGCAATCGTTTAGTAAAAAAGCCATGCATAATTACACTCTGAAAGCAGGAAAAATGTCCAATGAGTGGTTTAGGAGATATGAATGACTTTAGATGGAAGTAAAACCGATGCTAATTTTAAGCTAGCGCAACCGTTTTGCATGTCTTCAAAAATTAATAAAAAATCGAATTTCATCTCAAATGTGCTATACAGGCAATCGTTTAGTAAAAAAGCCATGCATAATTACACTCTGAAAGCAGGAAAAATGTCCAATGAGTGGTTTAGGAGATATGAATGACTTTAGATGGAAGTAAAACCGATGCTAATTTTAAGCTAGCGCAACCGTTTTGCATGTCTTCAAAAATTAATAAAAAATCGAATTTCATCTCAAATGTGCTATACAGGCAATCGTTTAGTAAAAAAGCCATGCATAATTACTCTCTGAAAGCAGGAAAAATGTCCAATGAGTGGTTTAGGAGATATGAATGACTTTAGATGGAAGTAAAACCGATGCTAATTTTAAGCTAGCGCAACCGTTTTGCATGTCTTCAAAAATTAATAAAAAATCGAATTTCATCTCAAATGTGCTATACAGGCAATCGTTTAGTAAAAAAGCCATGCATAATTACTCTCTGAAAGCAGGAAAAATGTCCAATGAGTGGTTTAGGAGATATGAATGACTTTAGATGGAAGTAAAACCGATGCTAATTTTAAGCTAGCGCAACCGTTTTGCATGTCTTCAAAAATTAATAAAAAATCGAATTTCATCTCAAATGTGCTATACAGGCAATCGTTTAGTAAAAAAGCCATGCATAATTACTCTCTGAAAGCAGGAAAAATGTCCAATGAGTGGTTTAGGAGATATGAATGACTTTAGATGGAAGTAAAACCGATGCTAATTTTAAGCTAGCGCAACCGTTTTGCATGTCTTCAAAAATTAATAAAAAATCGAATTTCATCTCAAATGTGCTATACAGGCAATCGTTTAGTAAAAAAGCCATGCATAATTACTCTCTGAAAGCAGGAAAAATGTCCAATGAGTGGTTTAGGAGATATGAATGACTTTAGATGGAAGTAAAACCGATGCTAATTTTAAGCTAGCGCAACCGTTTTGCATGTCTTCAAAAATTAATAAAAAATCGAATTTCATCTCAAATGTGCTATACAGGCAATCGTTTAGTAGAAAAGCTAGTATTACTTCTAGAGCAGGACAGTCACAATGAATGTTTGTCTTACCTTTGAGCATACATACGAATGCTTGTTTATCTTCGAGACATTAAGCTGGGAGTGAGGCCTTCCACACTGTTTTATCCATTGTTGACACCGTTCCAGTTGTGTTTTCGGCTTTGGGAAGGGAAAAAACAAGACTCCACCAGACAAACTCTTGGGATACCTGCTGTCTGATTTACACAATCCATAGGCGCATCGCTTCACCATCTTGTAGAATGTCGGACCTAGCTTACATAGCCGGAGATGCTAGTGACGTGTGATTGGACAATGGCCGGTTGGGGGCGGGGTTTTGCGAAAGGTCAATTCAAGATGGACGTCTTGTAAAACGTCTTCATGCTCGAAGTACGTTGACGACTCTCAGCTACAACCAAGTAAACTACATCACCATGTGTAGTTTGAAGTTTGAGCCCTGCTGTTGGCAAACATATATTAACTGTAGCAGCCATGTTAAACTAGGCTGGCTACTGATGTCAATCAGCTGTAGATGTACGTCCAATCATTTTATTCTGAAAGTTTCATTTCAATCTATCCAGTGGCTCACGAGATATTTTGCTAACAAAGTGCTGAATGTTAATATTCAGTGCCAGAGTTCTAATCAAAGGTGTCATGTGGATGGTGCTCAGGGTGTATGTTTAAGATAACTGTCAGCTACTACCACACCAAATGTCAGCTCAATATCTATAAAACTAATTGAGTTATACTCGTTTTGCATTGACCATTGTTGCTTAGCTATGGTGGCCATCTTGAATTTGTGTGACTCAAAACTTTAATCAGTTGTAGATTTGAATCAAACGATTAATTTCTAGGAGTTTGAATAAAATGAGTCCAGTTGTTCATAAGATTTTTTGCTAACAGACAAACAGGGTTGATGCCAAAAGTTAAAACTAACATTTTAGATGCAGATCTCGTGCAGTGATTAGTGCTCAGAGTATGTGTTGGGAATGACTTTCAGCTACTACCACACAAGACTGCAGCTCAAAATCTGTCAAACTGGTTGAGTAATAATAAGTTTAGTATTACATTAGGTCAGTTAGCTGTGGCGGCCATTTTGAACTGGAGTGACTCCAAAATGTATTCAGCAGCAGAGTTACATCCATTGATGGTTTTGAGCAAGTTTCATTAAAATCCATCTGGTGGCTCATTAGATATTTTGCTAACAGACAGCATGCACACATATTAATGCACAATAACAGTTTAATAAAAGTTTGGTTAGCCCCCTCCTCGACCTGAAGTGGTTCATTTAGGAACCGTCAGTAAAGTACCGAACCAAACACTGTTGAGAAACAAAAAATAATATCTGTCATGTCATGTGACCCACTGACACAAAACTAATGTTCAATTATTCTACCACACCTGACACATGAGACACTCATTTGATCTGATTTTACTGCATTTACTATTTTTAAATATTTCTCTATTCAAAATCGATGTTTTCTTTCAATAGCTTGTTTCATTTTCCTGTTTTGTTGTTTTCTAAATTTAAATCATATTTCTTTGCTTTAGTTTATTTCATGTGTGTATTCACAAATAAACAAAATATAATGTCTGTAATTCATATCAAAAATCTAAATTACTGTAAGGGTGTTGTTTTCTAGCCGTCTACAAAAAACATTGAGGTCAGAACAGTAGATGTTAAATCATCAGTTGCTGCCTCAGTATCCAAGTTTGATTTGGATAGCCAGGTTTCAGAAATGAAGATCACATCAGCAACAGAAGAACGAACACAAATTCTCAACATATCAATTTTTTTGGGAGGCTGCATGTGTTAACGTGCAACAAATGAAGTCCTGACATGTTTTTAAAATCATTTGGTGTGCTGTGATGTGTGGGGGGTCCAGGGTTGGGCTGGATTCCTGACAACAATAACAACATTATTATTATTAGACATTTTCTTGTGTTTTTGTGACAGATGTGTAATAACAGGAGTTAATATTGTGACACTTAACCACCATAATGGATCCATGGTGAAAATAATTTATAAAGACATTATTACTCAGAACACAAAAACAGTGACGTTTGCAGGGAAGAGCAGATCCAGATGTGTTAACAAGGTTCAGTGAGTCCAAACAGTCAGAGATGTGAAAATGATGGAATGGAGCAGAAAGGTTTCAGAGCAGACAGCATCATAGATCAAATGGAGCAACGAGGCCGGCATGGTGGACCAACTGCACTTTGAACTGGACTGAGGAGAAGTCCAGCACCTCGCTGTAGAAACATCACTCCTGCTGCTCTCATGTTGAGCAGGTGCAGGTCCAGAACCAACAGGCACAAACAGCTCGTCCACATCAAAGCTGCGTCCTGCTGATCACTTTTCATTTGGATTTGTCATTTATTGTTTGTCCCAAAATGTAAACATATCAATAAATGTTGAAATTCATTATTGATTATTGGTTTCAAAATGTCACCCACACTGGTCAGAAAAGCCCCCTCCAACTACCTCAAAGTGGCCCATGGACCACCAGTTGATCTTCACAGTTGTAGCAGGTTTCGTGGCTCCGGACTCTTTTTTTATTGAATGAGTGAAGGAGCAGAAATGGATGTTTGATCAGAAAAAGGTTGCAGATCAGGCTTTCAAGGTTCACAACATGTCAGCAGGTGCTGGTGGTGGGAGTTTCTTGTTCAGCTGAGGGAGACATGGACCAATGCTTCAGAGTCATGGAGTCAACACATGAAGTTTACAGGAAGGTGACCACATTTATGAAATTACATTTGGGGACATTTCCAGCTCGGAGACAATAAATAATCAAACATTATAAAGATTAAATAAAAAAGGAGTCCTCATCCAGAAAATGTTGAATAAAGATGTAATTTTCCTGCATTCTGGTGTATTTGAACAGGTTGTTACTACATTTAGCTCCACAAGTAAACACTTGATTCAAGATCAGTTTTAGAGCTCGGAGTTTTCTCCATTAATCAAGTGGAATGGATTCATTCATGAAGAAACACAAACAGTGCTGGGTGGACTAATATGGTTCTGGGAGGCCTCCTCTCTCTGAAGAGCATCAGCCATGGTACCATGGAGGTCTGGATAGAAGAAGAGCAGAAAAGGTCATCCATCCAGCCATCATATTTACAATCGCTTCTTCCTTTTTGGGTCACTGGTGCCCATATCAAACTATCACAGTGTGAGAGGTGGGGGACACCCTGGACATGTCTCCAGTCCATCACAGGGACATGGAGACAAACGAGACAAACAACATTCACTCTCTCACTCACACCTAGAGACAATTTAGACTCATCAATCAGTCTAACATGCATGCATGAAACTGGAGAACCTGTAGTTTAAAGCATAAGGAAAGCAATTAATCAAACAAACAGAGGTCTTATAAACGGGGTTTTAAACTGTAAACAAAATCTGCTACATGATGATAACAAACACAAAGAAGATAAATATTGGACATTTCTTACTATATGGACAACCTTTAAGTAGTGAATTTAAATATCTTGGTTTATGGTTAGACAGTTCGTACACATGGCAATCACATTTAAAACAGGTGGAAACAAAGTTTAACAAAGTAATAAATCTAATGAAATCAGTGTCTGGAAATAACTGGAGAGCAGATAAACAATCATTATTAAATATATAGAGCTCTCATGGGATTGACCTTGGACGATGCATATGGAGCAGCAGCAAATACAACACTACAAAAACTAGACCGACTTCAATTCAGATCACTACATGTGTGCACAGGAGCAATAAAGACGACCCCCATTAATGCACTTCTTATAGAAACCGGTGAGACTCTGTTAGAAATGAGAAGAACAAAACTATCATTAACATACTGGGTTAAACTCAAAGGAAGTAAAGAAGGAAATCCTGCAGCAATCCCAATCCAGACTGCTGTGAATATAACAAATATGAAAAAAATAAATGGTTTGGGTGGAAAATAAACAAATTAGCTGAAATATATGGAATAGAAAATAAACAATTTGCACAGATTAATCCAAATAATTTTATCTCTCCATGGTTACTTCCAGAAAGTAGACACAAAAATTATAGAAATGAAAAGAGAATGGAACAAAAATGAAATAAGGGTGAAAACCAGCAGATACATTAGAGATACATATTCTAATTATTTGGAAATATATACAGATGTCTCTAAGAACACAAGGGGTGGGTTGGAATAGGAGTTTATATTCCAGAGTTTATTTCCAAAATAATTTCTGATCAACTTTCAGTTTTCACAGCAGAAATAGTTGCAGTAACATTTAGTCTACAGTGGATGGAGGAGGTTAGACCAGACAGGCGACTCAAAGTCTGTCATAGAGAGAGTATACAGTCTAAAGGAAACTACAGGAAAGATCTACTTCTAGCTGTATTTATAATAAATACAGCTCACATTATTCAGGTTACACAGGCGAGGCATGGACGTTCATTTTTGCTGGGTACCAGCACACGAGGGGTTGGAAGGAAATGAAACAACAGATAAACTCGCTAAAAAAGCATTAAAATGTGATATAACAGTTAATATTCCATTAGGGAAAGGAGAGGGTAAGTCAGTTATTAATAGAAAAGAAATAGAAAACTGGCAGAAAACATGGAATGAGGACAAGAAAGGAAGAAGATTATATAAAATTCAAAAAGCAGTTAAAATAAATTATTATAGAGAAAGAAGAAGAGGAGATAATAATGAGAATGAGGGTAGGCCACACACTTCTAAATGACACAGTGTACATGATGGGGAAAGGAACAACAGTAGATGTGAGGAATGTGGGGAAACAGAAAGTGTGGAACATGTACTGATGGAGTGACTAAATCTGTTGAAGAAAGGGAGAGATTGAAAGAAAAAGTAAAAGAGGCAGGGAGAGTATGGCGTTTAGGAGGAATATTAGGAACTGAAGGAGATAAGGATAAAATAAGTGATGCTAGAAAAGCGTTATTTACGTATATTTAAATAACATAAATATTAAAAATAGAATCTAGGGAAAGGATGCCATGAACTACACACTCTTGCTCAGTAGGTGGCGGTATGCACCTGAACGTTGTTTGCAATCCGCCAATAAACTAGAAGAAGAAGAAGTTCTGCTCCTCCTGTTTCCTTCTTGCGCGCATTTCAGCATAGACAGATATACAGTAGACCAAGCATAGCCTGCTCAAACGCAGGATTTAGGGCAGCCATCTTGGCGCTGTCACCCTTGTACTTTGCTGCATACAAACTAACAGAAAATGCCTCACCACTTCTTTGAAATAAGATCAATAATAGTGAGTGTAACATTTTTTCTGAATGCTCAGCTTAAGAAGGCAACAAGAATCCTTAGTTTCAACTGTTGCCTTTTTATTTTTGCTTTGTTATAACAGTTATGTGCAGTTCAGTCAGTACAAAATAACTTCAATAAACTCACTAAATCACAGTATATGAATAAAATAACATGGACCTCATTCAGACAATGTTTTTGTGTACGCACTCCCAGATATCACGTTTTTGTTTTAAAGGTTTCCAAAAGATAAATATATGTATATGTAACCCCTTGGGATATACAGTATAACTCTTTTTTCCTACACACCTTAAACATGTTCTTACATGCAATGCATTGTAGGCCTTTTTACTTTAAACAGTAATAATCGCCTTTTACTTAATCTGGCTAATGTTTTGCACTCACATATTGGAGGTTTTACACACTGTAAAAGTCCTTAACATTATAGTATGTACAAGTATTTTCAATTGGCTTAAAACACCCAGTAAATGTAGCGTTTTTGTTAGTAACTGTTATTTACCACTGCCAGTAAATGCATCGTTTCACTTGTTGCTATCCTGCTGGTCTGTCAAGGGCAAAATCAAGTTTAAGCAATTTGATTGGCTGTATGGTCTGGGGTGAGGGCGTCTAAGCAATTTGATTGGCTGTGATGCTCTGGGGGGAAAAAAGCGTTGTTGGAGGTGTGAAGGAGTTGGTGGGCAGCCGTTGATGAACAGGTTTGGATCAATACCGCTGGGACTTTTTGTTTTAGCTAACATTGAAGCTACAAAACTTTTCCCTGGACGTTTTTGTCTGTTTTCTGGAGCCACTGAACCGGACCAAGTTCAGTGTATTGCTTGGATGTGGAGCTGCGGACCCAAACCACGCTCGTGAACAGGAAAGTACCGTTGGACTGAAGTTGGAGCAGTTTCATTGCCGTTAGTTCCAAACTGGTAATCCATGGTGGGGGTGAGTAACCCATTCCTCGCTGTTGTTCTGGGAGCCGCCATCTCTGGAACTGCTATTCTGAGGATGATAGCTCACGGAGTCCCTTCAGGCCTGCAACGTTTTAGAGCTAACTGACTGCTTTGTTAAGTCAAGAGACTGAAAAGTGTGGTTAATTCACTCAGCCTTGCCTGCTGAAGTTTTGAGACTGAAAAGTGTGGTTAATTCATTCAACCTTGTTTGCTGATTTGTTGTTGTTGTTATATTTATTCTGTTTGAGGGGTTGTTTTGTACAGTTCTGAGACAGTTTGGTTGCACTAACTGTTCTAAATGTTTAACTGTGCTCTAATGTGCATTGCCCTACTGACCAGTACAGTTTATTAAACTGGTATGTTTTTTCAACTTTACTATTTTTCCTATTCCTTCCGTATTTAGTATAATGTTAAATTTGCATGTCATTTAGATTTTAGCTGGATTTATCTAGTTTTGATATTGGGCTCAGTTACACACTCTATTTACAGCATAGGCTGTCACCAAATAACACACTTATTTCATATTGTGAAGTATTTCATAGAGTGTAGGTCAGAGAAACTGGGCGCTGTTCATAGGGTAAACGTGAACAGTGGTTACACAGGAATGCGCGGAATTTTAGGGGCGTATCCCAGCAAGTACCAGAGAAAAAATTAGCATAATTTAGAATAAAAATTTAATATATTTATAATTTATTATGCAAAAACGGCCAGAGCTCAATGATATAAGATATATATGTTCTGACAAATATTCAAATTTACAAAATCATGTCACAATACCTTTCATAAATGCACGTAATTGTCAAATCTGCTGGATTTGAATTGTTTCGCTTTGACGTCTTCCAAACGGTCGCGCGCTTCGAAAATAAATTATAAATAAATCGAATTTTAGCTCAAACATCTCATACAGCTAACAGTTTGTAAATGTCCATCTAGTGATTACTTTCTGTAAGTTTGATCAAAATCTGCTGAGTGGTTCATGAGCTATTTTCCAAAATAGTACCCGTTACAAGAGCTAACTGCTACACATTTACGGTCATAAAACATCGAATTTTAGATTAAACATCTGCAGCTAACAGTTTGTAAATGTCCATCTAGTGATTACTTTCTGTAAGTTTGATCAAAATCTGCTGAGTGGTTCATGAGCAATTTTTCAAAACAGTACCCTTTACAAACCCGGAGCTAACGTTACACATTTACAGTCATAAAACATCAAATTTTAGATTAAACATCTGCAGCTAATAGTTTGTAAATGTCCATCTAGTGATTACTTTCTGTAAGTTTGATCAAAATCTGCCGGGTGGTTCATGAGCTATTTTTCAAAATGGTACCCGTTACAAACACGGAGCTAACTGCTACACATTTACGGTCATAAAACATAGAATTTTAGATTAAACATCTCCTGCAGCTAACAGTTTGTAAATGTCCATCTAGTGATTACTTTCTATAAGTTTGATCAAAATCTGCCGAGTGGTTCATGAGCTATTTTCCAAAATAGCACCCGTTACAAACACGGATCTAACCACTACACATTTACGGTTTAAAACATCGAATTTTAGATTAAACATCTCCTGCAGCTAACAGTTTGTAAATGTCCATCTAATGATTACTTTCTGTAAGTTTGATCAAAATCTGTCCTGTAGTTCATGAGTTATTTAGATAACAATCACTGAGCTAACAGTAGTTCATACCTCCAGAGCAGGAGGCCGGGCTGCGACAGAGTGTGTCCGACCAGAGGAGGCTGCCATCGGACACATGAGCTGGAAACGGTCGGTGGACTCTCTGGAAGTGTCAGAGCTCCAGAGCAGGAGGCCGGGCTGCAACAGAGTCAGTCCGACCAGAGGAGGCCGCCGTCGGACACATGAGGTGGGAACGGTCGGTGTACCCTAGCGGACAAAAGTGGGACTGCACCCCTAGCGGCCGAATGTGGTACTGCACCATTTTTGCCAAAATGAAAAACGGTCATATCTGAGCCAAAAATTGGTCTAAAAATATGGGCAAAAATCCATAAACATGTTGCACTGCTCAATAAGTCGCAGGGCATGCAAATTAGGCAAAAAGGTGCAACTTATAGAGCGGAAAATATGGTACTTCTATGTCTCCATCAAAACACTCAAAGCTCTTTACTACACAATCTGTGCCCTCATTTACCCATTCATACAATCTACTAGATCTCTACAAAGAATAATCAGTGCTAGGACTTGGTGATATATCAATGTTTTTTAAAATATTGAGATACATTTTTTTTGCGATATAAGTGTTGGCATAAGTTGAGACTATCTCGATATAAACTATATAAGTTTTATTAGGGGTGCACCGATTTCAATTTTCTGGCCGATCACCGATCACCGATTTTTAGAAAGTCTGACCTGCCGATTCCGATTTTGGCCGATACCGATTTTCAGGTGTTAAAAGGTCAAAATGCACCCTAAATTTTCATGCTTTTCCTACCTTTGCGGAGGCAGATGCGATCGGTAGATAAAATCGGCTTCTCGTTTAAAGATCGGCCGATCACCGATCTCCCCAAATTAAGGAAATCGGGGCCGATCGATCGGCCGGCCGATTTATCGGTGCATCCCTAAGTTTTATACTTGAAAATCCTCCTGCTGCCTTCTTTCTCCCACTCGCTCTCCTCCTTTTCCTTCACTGAACACAGACCCAGCCCCTCAGCTGCTCCCTCCTGCCTGCAGGAGGTGGGCAGAGACTTTTAGCACAACAAGTAAGCACGTCGGATATGAAGAGCCGCTAGCTGCTGAGGGGAAAAAACAATGTTCTTTCTGAGCTAGTTTGGATTTAGATTGTCAGATGAGGGCAGAAAAATTATTTTTGCAGACAATGCTGAAAATAGTCCAGACGAAAGGTCGAAACTTCGAATCTTTTTCCTCGTTTAAACAGCGGAGTGGAGCATGAACCGTGAAATGGCAGAACCGAGTGTTTTTACAGCCTCCTGCTTCCTTAAAACAAACCAGGGGTCTGAGCTCATTTAGCCGTGCTGAGCTTTGAGAGGAGCAGAGAGAGGTGGAGACCTTAATAAATCAACAGTTTATCATATCGCTAAAGACACTGTCCTCAGCGGCTAACAAGATGGCTAACGCTTTAGCCGTCTTGTTCCACAGCTGAGCTGAGACTGACTGTGTCCGTGAAGATGATTATTATTTAATATATATAAATAGATGTCTAAAAAATTAACTATTTAATAGCCTATATGTAAATAGTTCATTTTTTAGGCATTTATTTTGTACAGTTACAGCTGTTAATAAATGTGCCTGTGTGACAATTGGGACGAAACTTTGACTCAGATATATTTTTATTATTTTATGGAAATAAAAAATATCGAGATATATATTGTATATCGTGATTTTTGTAAAAAAATTTGAGATATTAATTTTGGTCCATATTGCCAAGCCCTACCCATGGCACACATCAGAGGCAATGAGGGTCTCAGTGTCTTGCCCAGGAACACTTCAGCATGTGGCTGGTGGTGGAATTGAACCCCCAACTCTCTCATTGGAGGACGACCTCTCAGCCACAGCTGCCCACAGCTGAAGAGGATTATTATTTAATATATGTAAATAAATGGCTAAAAAATAAACTATTTAATATATGTAAATAGTTTATTTTTTTAGACATTTATTTTGTACAGTTACAGCTGTTAATGAATGCCAGTGTGACAGTTGGGACAAAACTTTGACTCAGAAATACATTTTTGTTATTACTTTATGGAAAGAAAAAAAATCTATATACAGTATATCATATATCACAGTTCATCTTAAAATATAGAGATATTAATTTTGGTCCATATCACCCAGCCCTACACACATTGTTCAACATTAAAAGTGTTTAATTTCCCTTTACCCGCTCTAACTAGTAAACAAACCAAAGCTCAGGACAGCTTTAGACACAAGTTTATTGTATTTTTCATTATATGTTACTAGGGCTGGGCGATATCTCGATATTTTTAATATATCAATATAATTTTATTTGCTATATAAATTGACAATATATCTATATAAACCATATAGTTCTACTTGAAAATCCACCAGCTCAGCTGTCTTCTTTCTTCTCCCACATGGCCCCCTCCTCTCCCTCACTACAAATCCAGCCC
>JBBPBX010040791.1:13798-29194 GCA_038048925.1 Garcialebias charrua
TTCCTGCTTCTCTCCAGGTGGAGCGGCACATAGCAGCCACAATTGGTCACAAAACTAAGAGAGAGCAAGTCGCTGAACTAGTGAGCAAGAAAAAAATAATGGCTCTGTTATTTGGAGATGGTTTGGATTTAATTTGTCAGATGCGCTGCTGAAAATATAAGTCCCGACAAAAGGTTTGAGCACAACAAACCTTTTTCACCATTTAAAACAGCACTAAAAAGCGGAGTATGAAGAGTGTGTTAAACTTTGCACTGGAAAAAATGCCCCTCTAAAAATAAGAAAAAAAAAATGTAAAATAAGATTTTTTTGCTTGAAATAAGCAAAAAAATCTGCCAATGGAACAAGTGAAAATTCACTTGACAAGATTCTTAAAATAAGACATTTTGTTCAAGTCAAACAAGATATGCGGAATCTTGAAACTAGCTACAAAAATCTAGTTTTGAGCAATATTTTACTACAATTGTGAGCTTTTCTTGTCTTATAATAAGATTCTGATGCTCAAAAGTAGTACACTGGAGAAAAGTCTACTCTGAAAACAAGTTTAAAACAACTTAAAATTAGGTTTTTTTTGGATTGAAATAAGCAAAAAGATCTGGTAACAAGTGAAAACAAGATATGCGGAATCTTGAAACTAGCTACAAAAATCTAGTTTTGAGCAATATTTTACTACAATTGTGAGCTTTTCTTGTCTTATAATAAGATTCTGATGCTCAAAAGTAGTACACTGGAGAAAAGTCTACTCTGAAAACAAGTTTAAAACAACTTAAAATTAGGTTTTTTTGGATTGAAATAAGCAAAAAGATCTGGTAACAAGTGAAAACAAGATATGCGGAATCTTGAAACTAGCTACAAAAATCTAGTTTTGAGCAATATTTTACTACAATTGTGAGCTTTTCTTGTCTTATAATAAGATTCTGATGCTCAAAAGTAGTACACTGGAGAAAAGTCTACTCTGAAAACAAGTTTAAAACAACTTAAAATTAGATTTTTTTTTGACTGAAATAAGCAAAAAGATCTTCCAACAAGTGAAAATTGTCTTGACACGATTTCTAAAAATAAGACATTTTATCTTTTTACAAGATAAACAATCTTAAACCTAGCTGCAAAAAATCTCATTCTTAGCAATATTTTACTACAATTGAGCGTGTGATGCTTAAAATTAGTATACATCCCTAAAACTTTTACTCATTTTTAGTTCTACAGATGTTTCTCCAACCCGTTATCAAATTTAACCAACAAACGTAATAACATACATGTCTTGTCAAAACATTCAAAAATTTTCTGTAATGTCAAAAAATGAAAGGTATTCTTTAACTTCATCACATTTATTTTATCACAATGGTTTCAGGAGCAATGCAACAACTACTACTCCCAATTACAACTGTAGTTATCACTTGATTATATTTTTAAAAAATAATATAAAACACCCTCAACAAAATAAAAACTATTTTTGCTATGAAAAATGGAGAGTATACTACTGGGCACCATGAAAAATGAGGGAGCCACTACAACTTGAAATGTTTAAACATAAAATGTGGTAACACTTTATAATAACTACACACTATTAAAGGGATTGTGACATGATTTTTTTACTATTCATAAAATTGCTCAAAATATATATATTTTATCATTTAAATATGTTTGTTTTTGCAAACAAAATGATAAATCACTTTAATTTTGCTTTAAAAGTGATTTTGAACTTCAAGCCGTGTTTAATCATGGGAAATCCCATTACACACGAACGCACCATCTGTGATGTCACACCGGGCAGAGCTCTGGGCTTGTCACAGTGCGCAGGTATGAGCAGCTCGACATGAAGGAAGTCTGATACAGAATCAGACCTAAATTAGATCCTGTTGTTTCTTGTTCCATCACCCAAACTATTTTCTGCTTCCCAAAATGAAGACAAATAGCTCAAATCTTCACATAGATTGATAAATTCGTCCAGTTTTAAATTGTCCGCTATTAAAGACACCACAGCCCTCTGCCCAGTGTGACATCACATATGGTGCGTTCGAGTGTAATCGGATTTCCCATGATTAAACACGGCTTGAAGTTCAAAATCACTTTTAAAGCAAAATTAAAGTGATTTATCATTTTGTTTGCAAAAACAAACATATTTAAATGATAAAATATATATATTTTGAGCAATTTTATGAATAGTAAAAAAATCATGTCACAATCCCTTTAAGCCTTATTTAAGCATTAATAAACATTTAATTAACAGTGAAAACATCATTAATTAAGGATGATTCACACTTAATACACTATTAATTAACACACTTGTTAACGCTTTATACATAAAGAATAATGAGTTCCAAAACCTACGTACTCAATGTTTATTCATGCTTAATAACTCATGAATTAACTATGCTATCTATATTTGTAAATGCACAAATTAATGTGCTTTCAGCACATGTATTAAATGCGTACTAATTGTTAAATAATGTTTCAATTCACTATCTATTAATCCTGCAATGCATCATTAATTAAGGCAGTTGCTAGTAGTTACCTAAGTGTATTTGTGAACCATTCTAAAGTGAAGACTATTCATGCTTTATTAAGGCTTTGTTAATGTTTCATAAATCCTAAATAGCCACAAGTTCACTTGTGGAAATCAGACAAAAATCAAAGCAGGAGACGTGGAATACCAAAAACAGGTTTGTATTGACATTTTGTAAAACTCAGTAAAACATACATCTGTCAGTTACAGTAATGCATATGAAAATCAGTATAAAATGTTTACCCAGACTGGGTCATGAAACACTCAACCAGGTCACTAAAATGGCAAAAACTGTGTCAAAGAAAAGAAAAGTAGTGCAAAACATTTTGGTCACAAATCAAATGAGATCCTTCAAATAACACAATTCGCCGACCGTCGGGTTAGTGTCTCCGGTTGGGCCTCGTTAGCATTTTAGCCCCCCGTTAGCTCGGTGTCGTCCCTCCAAAAAGGCTGCCCAGCTGTTTATCCGCGTTTTAACATGTTACATCGGTGTCCATCAAACATCTGAGGCTGCCAGGCAGACATGGATGCGAGCTCCCGGCCCCAGCAGGCGTCTCGGACGGCCACCAGTCGGGTCCGTTAGCATTAGCATGTTAGCTCGTGGTCCCTCCACTAAATCTTGCTGTCTGCTGCTTCACGCGTTCCACAGCGTCTTTGTCCTTGGTCTATCTGTCCCTACGCAAAACCGCCGTTCAGCTGCAGCGCATGTGTCCGCGCGGAGCAACCTCTGAACCAACAAGGTTTGGCTGTCGAAGCCGGAGCTAACCGAAGCTAAAAACATAGCCACCGGAAACTACCGGAAATTGCGTAATTCGGCTTAAAAATAACAATAAAAAATAATTGTAATAATAATACTTTATTTATATACCCAGTTAAAACAACCACAGCTGCAACAAAGCTGAAATAAAGAACATTTAAACCTAAATTATTTTTTTTATTATTATTATTATTATTATTTTTTTTTTTAATTTTTGTCTGATTTCCACAAGTGAAAAATAACTTGTGGCTAATAGCCACAAGTTATTTTTCACTTGTGGAAATCAGACAAAATAAAAATAATAATAATAATAATAATAATAATTTTAAAAAATAATTTAGGTTTAAATGTTCTTTATTTCAGCTTTGTTGCAGCTGTGGTTGTTTTAACTGGGTATATAAATAAAGTATTATTATTACAATTATTTTTTATTGTTATTTTTAAGCCGAATTACGCAATTTCCGGTAGTTTCCGACAGTTTCCGGTGGCTATGTTTTTAGCTTCGGTTAGCTCCGGCTTCGACAGCCAAACCTTGTTGGTTCAGAGGTTGCTCCGCGCGGACACATGCGCTGCAGCTGAACGGCGGTTTTGCGTAGGGACAGATAGACCAAGGACAAAGACGCTGTGGAACGCGTGAAGCAGCAGACAGCAAGATTTAGTGGAGGGACCACGAGCTAACATGCTAATGCTAACGGACCCGACTGGTGGCCGTCCGAGACGCCTGCTGGGGCCGGGAGCTCGCATCCATGTCTGCCTGGCAGCCTCAGATGTTTGATGGACACCGATGTAACATGTTAAAACGCGGATAAACAGCTGGGCAGCCTTTTTGGAGGGACGACACCGAGCTAACGGGGGGCTAAAATGCTAACGAGGCCCAACCGGAGACACTAACCCGACGGGCGGCGAATTATGTTATTTGAAGGATCTCATTTGATTTGTGACCAAAATGTTTTGCACTACTTTTCTTTTCTTTGACACAGTTTTTGCCATTTTAGTGACCTGGTTGAGTGTTTCATGACCCAGTCTGGGTAAACATTTTATACTGATTTTCATATGCATTACTGTAACTGACAGATGTATGTTTTACTGAGTTTTACAAAATGTCAATACAAACCTGTTTTTGGTATTCCACGTCTCCTGCTTTGATTTTTGTCTGATTTCCACAAGTGAAAAATAACTTGTGGCTATTTAGGATTTATGAAACATTAACAAAGCCTTAATAAAGCATGAATAGTCTTCACTTTAGAATGGTTCACAAATACACTTAGGTAACTACTAGCAACTGCCTTAATTAATGATGCATTGCAGGATTAATAGATAGTGAATTCATTTTGTCTGATTTCCACAAGGGAAAAATAACTTGTGGCTATTTAGGATTTATGAAACATTAACAAAGCCTTAATAAAGCATGAATAGTCTTCACTTTAGAATGGTTCACAAATACACTTAGGTAACTACTAGCAACTGCCTTAATTAATGATGCATTGCAGGATTAATAGATAGTGAATTGAAACATTATTTAACAATTAGTACGCATTTAATACATGTGCTGAAAGCACATTAATTTGTGCATTTACAAATATAGATAGCATAGTTAATTCATGAGTTATTAAGCATGAATAAACATTGAGTACGTAGGTTTTGGAACTCATTATTCTTTATGTATAAAGCGTTAACAAGTGTGTTAATTAATAGTGTATTAAGTGTGAATCATCCTTAATTAATGATGTTTTCACTGTTAATTAAATGTTTATTAATGCTTATATAAGGCTTAATAGTGTGTAGTTATTATAAAGTGTTACCGATAATTCTTACAACTCTTTTCTGTAATACAAAAATAGGCTTTGTAATTGTTTTACACGCATTCCCCCAAACATCAATACAATAGATTAAGTGTGGAACAATGATTGTGTTATACAACAAATACAGAGCTTTATCATTCAATAAGGTCTCTGACTTTGTACAGTACTGCAATCGATTTAGCTATTTTTATTCTTACAGAATTTATGTGTTGTTTCCATGTCAGTTTGTCATCAATGATAACACCCAAAAACTTCACCTCACTCACTCTACAAATCTCAACACCCTCAATTTTGAGTGGAACATCAACAGTTTTCTTTTTATTACTGAATATCATGTAATTAGTTTTTTCTAGATTTAATGATAATTTATTGAGTTTAAAACAAGTTTGTACAACCCAGGTCCCATCCCACATTGAAGAACCTCATTCATTAATCATTTAACAGATTTATAACACAATATGGGATTGATAGGAATACATTTTTAGAATATGAACAAATTAAATCTATAACAAAAAATAAATTTAACCTTAATAACACTAGGATTGAAATACCAACAAGAGTATTAGAATTCCTTAATATTAACACTCTCAAATTACTACCTAAGGTTTACCGGACACTTGTTAAAATAAATGAATCTATATCCCTTCCCATTGTAAAATGGGAGACAGACTTGTCAGTCAACTTTGACCAAAACTTCTGGTCTCAGATATGTCTAAGAACTTTTAAGATGATTCAAAACTCCAAATTACAATCTATACAATACAAAATTCTCCATAGAGTACATTACACAGGTCATCGGATGTTCAGGATGGGTTTTGTACGGTGGCCGAGGGGTGCAAACGCGTAGCAAGAACAGAAAAGCGCTACAAAAAGAATTAAGCGCTGTAAAAACTAAAACACTCTGCAAAAAGGACGGCTGCAAATTTAAAAAAAGAGCTGTAAATAAAAAAAAGGACCTGCAAATAAAAAAAGACCTGCAAATAAAAAAAGACCTGCAAATAAAAAAGAGCTGCAAATAAAAAAAGAGCTGCAAATAAAATAAAAGTGCTGCAAATAAAAAGAAGACCTGCAAATAAAAAAAGACCTGTAAATAAAAAAAGAGCTGCAAATTAAAAAAAAGCCCTGCAAATAAAATAAAAGTGCTGCAAATAAAATAAAAGCGCTGCAAACTCAAAGAGCTGCAAATGGGAAAAGCTACAACGGAAGTGCTCCAGACCACTAGGGGCAGTCGAACAAACAACAAATCATAAAAGAAACTTAAGAGGAAGAAAGACGTTTGAAAACCAGCCGTAAATAAATCTCACAAGAAGAGGAAGAAAGAAACTTAAGAGGAATAAAGACGTTTGCCAACCGTAAATAAAAATCACAAGAGGAAGAAAGAAAAGGTTTGTTTATACTTTATTCATTTAAACACACAGACTTTTACAATATGATGGAATAGCAGCATAGTTCTGTGGGTAATATTAGCATGCTACACACTTTGATTTACAAGTTTGCATCTTTGCTGTCAGTCACTGCATTGAGGTGTTCATGGTAGACTGAAATATACACACATACTATGTATATATATATATACAATAATAATAATGTCACATTTGTCATCTGTGTATTTTTCATTAATTCATTCAACCTTTATTTATACAGGCTAGCCTCGTTGAGTCATGGGGACTCATTTACAAGAGGGACCTGTCACTCACACCAAACAACCATCCACTCTCTCACTCACACCTAGGGTCAATTTAGAGTCACTAATCAGCCTAACATATGTTTTTTGGTCTGTGGGAGGAAACCGGAGTACCCGGAGGAAACCCACGCATGCACGGGGAGAACATGCAAACTCCACCCAGAAAGGCCCCGGACCGGGATTTGAACCGGCAACCTTCTCGCTGAGAGGCAGCAGCTCTACCAGTTGTGCCACCGTGCTGCCCTTGTATGTTTCCATACAAGACGAAATTAGTCTCTGCATTTAACACAACCACCACTAGGTGGGGCAATGGGCAGCTATTGAAAGCGCCCGGGGGGCAATTTGGGGATGAGGTGTGCCGCCCATAGACACCACAAGGTATGCAGTGACTGGGGTTCGAACCTGGGTCCTTCGGGTCCCAAGTCGGTTCCCCTGCCTCTACACCATCTTGGCCCCCATATATATATATATATATATATATATATATATATATATATATATATATATATATATATATATATATATATATATATATGTGGATGGATGAATGAATGGATGGATGGATAAGGGAGACAGATCGTACAAACACATATAAACGTATAAACTCATCTGTTCCTAAAGTGGCCTCTCTCTTTATGTACCTTTGTGTATACCTTTTTTTTTCTTTAGGTGGCCATGTTTTGCCCTTACTGTGGTCAAAATCTGGGGACAGTTCAAGTGTTCTGCTTTTCATGTGGGAAAAATGTACAATTCTTGGCACAAGGTGAAGACAATGGTAAGTAACCAAAAAAAATCTATCCATCTATCCATCCATTTTCGTCCGCTTATCCGGGGTCGGGTCGCGGGGGTAGCAGCCTAAGTAGGGAGGCCCAGACTTCCCTCTCCCCAGCCACTTGGAGCAGCTCCTCTGGGGGAATCCCAAGGCGTTCCCAGGCCAGCCGAGAAACATAGTCCCTCCAGCGTGTCCTGGGTCTTCCTCTGGGTCTCCTCCCGGTGGGACATGCCCGGAACACCTCACCAGGGAGGCGTCCAGGAGGCATCCTAACCAGATGCCCGAGCCACCTCAACTGGCTCCTCTCGATGTGGAGAAGCAGCGGCTCTACTCCGAGTCCCTCCCGGATGACTGAGCTTCTCACCCTATCTCTAAGGGAGAGTCCAGACACCCTGCGGAGAAAACTCATTTCAGCCGCTTGTATCCGAGATCTCGTTCTTTCGGTCACAACCCAAAGCTCATGACCATAGATGAGGGTGGAACGTAGATCGATCGGTAAATTGAGAGCTTTGCCTTTTGACTCAGCTCTCTCTTTACCACGACAGACCAGTACAGCGCCCGCTTCATTGCAGACGCTGAACCTATCCGTCTATCGATCTCACGCTCCTTGCAATCTGGATCACTAGCAGGGTTCAAACTGTTTTACCATGGTGTGGATAGAAAGAGGAATGGAGTAGGGGTGGTCCTGAAGAAGGAGTTGGCAAAGAATGTAGTAGAGGTGGAGAGAGAGTCAGATAGGGTGATGTGCCTGAAGGTAGAAGTAGAAGGTCTGATGCTAAACATAGTCAGTGGTTATGCTCCACAGGTTGGATGTGATGGGGAGGAAAGATCTGGATGAAGTGATAGAGAGTATTCCCAGGGAGGAAAGAGTGGTGATTGGAGCAGACCTGAATGGACATGTTGGTGAAGGAAACAGAGGGGATGAGGAAGTGATGGGTAGGTTTGGTGTCAAGGAAAGAAACCAGGAAGGACAGATGGTGGTGGATTTTGCCAAGAGAATGGAAATGGCTATAGTCAATACCTATTTCCAAAAGAGGGAGGAACATAGAGTGACCTATAAGAGTGGAGGAAGGAGTACACAGGTCGACTACATTCTGTGTAGAAGAGGAAACCTGAGGGAGATTGGAGACTGTAAGGTTGTGGCAGGGGAGAGCGTGGCCAGACAGCATCGGATGGTTGTGTGTAGAATGACTGTTGTTGTGAAGAAGAGAAAAAGAGTAAAATCAGAGAAGAAGACCAAATGGTGGAAGCTAAAGAAGGAAGAATGTTGTGAGAAATTCAGAGACGAGCTGTTAAAGGCTCTGGGTGGTAAGAAAGAGCTTCCAAGTGACTGGGCTACTATAGCAACAGTAATTAGAGAGACGGGTAGGAAGGTCCCTCCGAGTCCCTCCCGGAGAAATAGTCGGACTCACCTCAACGCATGGCTCTGGCTCTGGAACCAGTTTCCTTGAGAGGGGTTGGACACTCTTCCACTCTGGAGTTGCCCCTGGTGAGAGGCGCCGAGCAGGAGTGGGCATACTTGTTGCCCCCCATCTTGGTGCCTGTACGTTGGGGTTCACCCCGGTGAACGAGAGGGTAGCCTCCCTTCGCCTACGTGTGGGGGGACGGGCTCTGACTGTTGTTTGTGCCTATGCGCCGAACGGCAGCGCAGATTACCCACCCTTTTTGGAGTCCTTGGAGGGGGTATTGGAGGGTGCGCCTCCTGGGGACTCCCTTGTTCTGCTGGGGGACTTCAACGCTCACGTGGGCAATGACAGTGAGACCTGGAGGGGTGTGGTTGGGAGGAACGGCCCCCCTGATCTGAACCCGAGTGGTGTTCTGTTGTTGGACTTCTGTGCTCGTCATGGATTGTCCATAACGAACACCATGTTCAGGCATAAGGGTGTCCATATGTGCTCTTGGCACCAGGACACCCTAGGTCGTAGTTCAATGATCGACTTTGTTGTCGTCTCATCTGATCTGCGGCCGCATGTCCTGGACACTCGGGTGAAGAGAGGGGCGGAGCTGTCAACTGACCACTACCTGGTGGTGAGTTGGCTCCGATGGTGGGGGAGGATGCCGGTCAGACCTGGCAGACCCAAACGTATTGTGAGGGTCTGCTGGGAACGTCTGGCAGAGTCTCCCGTAAGACGGAGCTTTAACTCCCACCTCCGGGAGAGCTTTGAACACGTTCCGAGGGAGGCGGGGGACATTGAGCCCGAGTGGGCCATGTTTCGCGCCTCTATTGTCGAGGCAGCTTATCGGAGTTGTGGCCGCAAGGTTGTTGGTGCCTGTCGTGGTGGCAACCCTCGAACCCGGTGGTGGACACCGGCGGTGAGGGATGCTGTCAAGCTGAAGAAGGAGTCCTATTGGGCCTTTTTGGCCTGTGGGACCCCGGAAGCAGCAGATAGGTACCGGCAGTCCAAGCGGCATGCGGCTCGGGTGGTTGCTGAGGCAAAAACTCGGGCGTGGGAGGAGTTCGGAGAGGCCATGGAGAATGACTTCCGTACGGCTTCGAGGCGATTCTGGTCCACCATCCGGCGTCTCAGGGGGGGAAAGCGGTACGCGACCAACACCATTTATGGTGGGGATGGCGTGCTGTTGACCTCAACTCGGGATGTTGTGAGTCGGTGGGCGGAATACTTCGAAGACCTCCTCAATCCTACTGGCACGTCTTCCACTGAGGAAGCGGAGCCTGGGGACTTTGGGTCGGGCTCTCCAATCTCTGGTGCTGAGGTCGCCGAGGTGGTTAAAAAGCTCCGCGGTGGCAAGGCTCCGGGGGTGGATGAGATTCGTCCTGAGTTCCTTAGGGCTCTGGATGTTGTGGGGTTGTGTTGGCTTACGCGACTCTGCAATATCGCGTGGACATCGGGGGCAGTTCCCTTGGATTGGCAGACTGGGGTGGTGGTTCCCCTATTCAAAAAGGGGGACCGTAGGGTGTGTTCCAACTATAGAGGGATCACACTCTTAAGCCTCCCTGGTAAGGTCTATTCAGGGGTTCTGGAGAGGAGGGTCCGTCGGATAGTCGAACCTCGGATTCAGGAGGAGCAGTGTGGTTTTCGTCCTGGTCGTGGAACACTAGACCAGCTCTACACCCTCAACAGGGTCCTGGAGGGTGCGTGGGAGTTTGCCCAACCAGTTTACATGTGCTTTGTAGACTTGGAAAAGGCATTCGACCGCGTCCCTCGGGGGGTTCTGTGGCGGGTACTCCGGGAGTATGGGGTACCAGGCCCATTGATATGGGCTGTTAGGTCCCTGTACGACCGGTGTCAGAGCTTGGTCCGCATTGCCGGCAGTAAGTCAGGCTCGTTTCCGGTGAGAGTTGGACTCCGCCAAGGTTGCCCTTTGTCACCGATTCTGTTTATAACTTTTATGGACAGAATTTCTAGGCGCAGCCAAGGTGTTGAGAGGATCCGTTTTGGTGGCCTTAGAATCGCTTCTCTGTTTTTTGCAGATGATGTGGTCCTATTGGCTTCATCAGCTCGTGATCTACAGCTTTCGCTGGAGCGGTTTGCAGCTGAATGTGATGCGGCCGGGATGAGGATCAGTTCCTCCAAATCCGAGGCCATGGTCTTGAGCCGGAAAAGGGTAGCGTGCCCTCTCCGGGTCGGGGAGGAGGTCCTTACCCAAGTGGAGGAGTTTAAGTATCTCGGGATCTTGTTCACGAATGAGGGAAAACTGGAGCGTGAGATCGATAGGCGGATAGGTGCAGCGTCCGCAGTGAAGCGGGCGCTGTACCGGTCTGTCGTGGTGAAGAGAGAGCTGAGTCAAAAGGCAAAGCTCTCAATTTACCGATCGATCTACGTTCCCACCCTCATCTATGGTCATGAGCTTTGGGTTATGACCGAAAGAACAAGATCTCGGATACAAGCGGCTGAAATGAGTTTTCTCCGCAGGGTGGCTGGACTCTCCCTTAGAGATAGGGTGAGAAGCTCAGTCATCCGGGAGGGACTCGGAGTAGAGCCGCTGCTTCTCCACATCGAGAGGAGCCAGTTGAGGTGGCTCGGGCATCTGGTTAGGATGCCTCCTGGACGCCTCCCTGGTGAGGTGTTCCGGGCATGTCCCACCGGGAGGAGACCCAGAGGAAGACCCAGGATACGCTGGAGGGACTATGTTTCTCGGCTGGCCTGGGAACGCCTTGGGATTCCCCCAGAGGAGCTGCTCCAAGTGGCTGGGGAGAGGGAAGTCTGGGCCTCCCTACTTAGGCTGCTACCCCCGCGACCCGACCCCGGATAAGCGGAAGAAAATGGATAGATGGATGGATGGATGGATGGATGGGTAGGAAGGTACTTGGTGTGTCATCTGGACAGAGAATGGAAGATAAGGAAACCTGGTGGTGGAATAGTGAAGTGCAAGACGCCATTCAAAGAAAGAGATTAGCCAAGAAGAAATATGACAGTGAGAGGACTGAAAAGAGGAGACAGGTATATAAGGAGATGGGACATAGAGCAAAGAGGGAAGTAGCTAAGGCAAAGCAGAGGGCATACAATGAGTTGTATGGGAGACTGGACACTAAAGAGGGCAAGAAGGACTTGTACCGATTGGCAAGACAGAGGGATCAGGCTGGAAAGGATGTGCAGCAGGTTAGGCTTATTAAAGATCCATCTTCTTCATCTTCTTCCGCTTATCCGGGGTCGGGTCATGGGGGTAGCAGCCAAAGCAGGGAGGCCCAGACTTCCCTCTCCCCAGCCACTTGGAGCAGCTCCTCTGGGGGAATCCCAAGGCGTTCCCAGGCCAGCCGAGAAACATAGTCCCTCCAGCGTGTCCTGGGTCTTCCTCTGGGTCTCCTCCCGGTGGGACATGCCCGGAACACCTCACCAGGGAGGCGTCCAGGAGGCATCCTAACCAGATGCCCGAGCCACCTCAACTGGCTCCTCTCGATGTGGAGAAGCAGCGGCTCTACTCCGAGTCCCTCCCGGATGACTGAGCTTCTCACCCTATCTCTAAGGGAGAGTCCAGCCACCCTGCGGAGAAAACTCATTTCAGCCGCTTGTATCCGAGATCTTGTTCTTTCGGTCATAACCCAAAGCTCATGACCATAGATGAGGGTGGGAACGTAGATCGATCGGTAAATTGAGAGCTTTGCCTTTTGACTCAGCTCTCTCTTCACCACGACAGACCGGTACAGCGCCCGCTTCACTGCGGACGCTGCACCTATCCGCCTATCGATCTCACGCTCCAGTTTTCCCTCATTCGTGAACAAGATCCCGAGATACTTAAACTCCTCCACTTGGGGCAGGACCTCCTCCCCGACCCGGAGAGGGCATGCTACCCTTTTCCGGCTCAAGACCATGGCCTCGGATTTGGAGGAACTGATCCTCATCCCGGCCGCATCACACTCGGCTGCAAACCGCTCCAGTGAAAGTTGTAAATCACGAACTGATGAAGCCAGTAGGACCACATCATCTGCAAAAAACAGAGAAGCGATTCTAAGGTCACCAAAACGGATCCTCTCAACACCTTGGTTGCGCCTAGAAATTCTGTCCATAAAAGTTATGAACAGAATCGGTGACAAAGGGCAACCTTGGCGGAGTCCAACTCTCACCGGAAACGAGCCTGACTTACTGCCGGCAATGCGGACCAAGCTCTGACACCGGTCGTACAGGGACCTAACAGCCCTTATCAAAGGGCCTGGTACCCCATACTCCCGGAGTACCCCCCACAGAACCCCCTGAGGGACGTGGTCGAATGCCTTCTCCAAGTCCACAAAGATAGGAATGGGAATGTTCTAACAAGTGAGGAGAGTGTGATGGGAAGATGGAAGGATTACTTTGAGGAGCTAATGAATGAAGAGAATGAAAGAGAAAGAAGAGTGGAGGTCATAGAAACTGTGGACCAGGAAGTGGGAAAGATTAGTGAGGGTGAAGTCCGGAAAGCTTTGAAAAGAATGAAGAAGGGGAAGGCAGTAGGACCTGATGACATACCAGTGGAGGTTTGGAAATGTCTTGGAGAGATGGCAGTGAGGTTTTTGACTCAAATATTTAATGGAATATTTGAGGGTGAGAAAATGCCTGAAGAATGGAGAAGAAGTGTGCTGGTTCCCATTTTTAAGAACAAGGGTGATGTACAGAGTTGTAGCAACTACCTTCAGAAACCTTCAGAAACTTCAATATATTCAAAACAGTGCAGCAAGGATCTTGTTGAGAGTTCGTAAATTTGAACATATTACGCCCATTCTCCATAACCTTCATTGGCTTCCTGTCGCCTACAGAATTCAGTACAAAACTGCTCTCATTACACATCAATGCTTACATGGAGCTTCACCAGATTATCTGAAGGATATTCTTATTCCATACTCATCCACCCGGTCGCTGCGGTCACAGAACAGTAATCTCCTTCACATTCCGAGAACCAAATTAAGGACCATGGGAGACCGGGCTTTCAGTGTGGCTGCCCCCCACCTGTGGAACTCTCTTCCTGACTGTCTGAGAGCCCCACAGTCTGTGGTTGACTTTAAGAGCGGCTTGAAGACCTTTCTTTTCAACCGAGCATACTCTACCTCCTCATGATTCTACTTTTGATCTTAGTTGATACTGTTATTGATTTTACTTGTTTTATTACTTGTTTTATTGACATTTAATTCTGTTGCACTTTGTAGCACTTTGAGATTTTCATTAATGAAAAGTGCCGTTATAAATTGAATTCATTATTATTATTATTATTATCAACTACAGGGGAATTAAGTTGATGAGCCACACGATGAAGATCTGGGAGAGAGTTGTGGAAGGAAGGCTTAGACAAGAGGTGACTATCTGTGAGCAGCAGTATGGTTTCATGCCAAGAAAGAGCACCACAGATGCCATCTTTGCTTTGAGGATGTTGATAGAGAAGTACAGAGAGGGTCAGAAAGAACTCCATTGTGTGTTTGTGGATTTAGAAAAAGCATATGACAGGGTGCCAAGAGAGGAGGTGTGGTATTGCATGAGGAAATCTGGAGTGGCAGAAAAGTATGTTAGACTGGTACAGGACATGTATGAGGACAGCAGGACAGTGGTGAGATGTGCTGTAGGAGTGACAGATAGCTTCAAGGTGGAGGTGGGATTGCATCAAGGATCGGCTCTGAGCCCCTTCTTGTTTGCTCTGGTGATGGACCGACTAACAGATGAGGTCAGGCAGGAATCCCCATGGACTATGATGTTTGCAGATGACATTGTGATCTGTGGTGAGAATAGGGAACAGGTGGAAGACAACTTGGAGAGGTGGAGGTATGCACTTGAAAGAAGAGGAATGAAAGTCAGCCGTAGTAAGACAGAGTACATGTGTGTGAATGAGAGGGAGGCCAGTGGAACAGTGAGGCTACAAGGAGCAGAGGTCACAAAGGTGCAGGACTTCAAGTACTTGGGGTCCACTGTCCAGGAAAATGGGGAATGTGGTAAAGAGGTGAAGAAGAGAGTCCAGGCAGGATGGAGCGGATGGAGAAAAGTTTCAGGAGTGATTTGTGACAAAAAGGTGTCAGCAAAGGTCAAAGGAAAAGTTTACAAGACAGTGGTGAGACCAGCTATGTTGTATGGTCTGGAGACAGTGGCATTGACAAAAAGACAGGAGAAAGAACTGGAAGTAGCAGAAATGAAGATGCTGAGGTTCTCCTTAGGAGTGACAAGGATGGATAAGATCAGGAATGAGATCATCAGAGGTACAGCACATGTTAAACAACTGGGAGATAAAGTTAGGGAGGCCAGACTGAGATGGTTTGGACATGTCCAGAGGAGGGACAGTGGGTATATTGGTAGAAGGATGTTAGAAATGCAGCTGCCAGGAAAAAGACACAGAGGAAGGCCAAAGAGGAGATATATGGATGCAGTTAGAGAGGTGTAGTGGACCTACCCAGGGTCAAATTAAGGTTTTTGAACTGTCCAGTGATGACCTTTACTGACCTCTCAGTAAAGCAAGACATTTACT
>JBBPBX010040792.1:0-23862 GCA_038048925.1 Garcialebias charrua
TGGACTTCCCCTTCGGGTGAACTCAGACCAAGGTACACACTTCACAGGTGAAGTGATGAAAGAACTGTGGAAGACGCTAGGCGTCAAGGCCAACTTTCATGTCGGCTACCACCCACAGGCTTCAGGCCAAGTAGAGAGAGCAAACAGAACTGTGGTGAGTATTTTGAAGAAATACGTGGCTGCAAACCACAAGGACTGGGACGTGAAACTCCCTCTGGTCCTCATGGCCATAAGAGCCACTCCACACACATCAACTGGCATCTCTCCCTTCGAGATGATGACCGGTCGACAAATGACTCTCCCTCTACACCTGTTGTACCAACCAGGCGACGCCGCCATGGCGACAGCCTACACTACACAACAATACATGAAAGATTTGAATGTACACCTCAGAAACACTTTTGCTTTCGCCCAGAAAAACCTGGAAAAATCCGCTGAAGGACGTAAGGCGTACTATGACCAGAAGGCCTCTCACAATGAACTCCAAGTGGGAGACAGAGTCTGGTACTATACGTTCGCCCCAGCAACCGGGAAAGGAGGGTCCGAGACCGGAACTCTCGCCCGCAAACTAATGCCCAGGTGGACTGGACCTCATCTGATAACAGACAAAGTGTCCTCAGTCGTCTACGAAATCAAAATCAGCAAAGGCCGCAAAGAGCCAATTGCTAAATGGGTACATCGAAATCAGATCAAACCTTACAAGGCGTTCAATGACTCCACAAAAGACAAAGATCTCACAAACTCACCGACTTCATGGGATAATAAGGTCGTCCAAACACAAGTTAGTAAATAAACTAATCAGGTTTAAACTACCATATTTCCCACCCTATAAGTCGCATTGTCCAATTTGAACTTAGAAACGCTAAGCCTAAAACCCACAATAAAAAACTAACCTTAATGACCGTTTAAATCCACGAGATTTTATTTGACGTCGGTCATAAAATTGAGACCTGTTTTTCTTGTGTGTTACAATTTGGAATCTGACGACAGGAGTGTGTCGAAGCAGTGAAACGTTGTTTCCTTGTTGTTTAGTCATAACTGTTGTCATTATTTGAGATATTGTTTTGGTTCTGAACACTCCCAGCCAAAAAGGTTTTGTATTAACATTGGTTAATGAATGATATGGATTTAACTATGCCAACATGCAGTTCGTTTTGTTAAATCTCAATCGTCGAAGAGTCAATGTAGTTTAAAGCTACTCAAGGTACAATAAACTACACTGGTCTCATAATTTCTAAATTGAACCGATTCGATCGTTTCTATTCTAGATTATCTATTCATTTTGATGAGTCTCGCCATAGACTTCAAAATTTATTAGGAATACCAAATCCTACGTCGTTCGTCTAAAAGACAACAGACATTTAGATCAAACTATATTTCATTTTTCTATTTTAGTTTAACCTAAACTAAGTAATGAATGGAGGAATAGTTTGGAATTAGAGGCCTTCGTTACAGAAGCCCTCCAAAATTTATAGGTATAGATCCCTATTTCTAATTTTACAGAATTGATCCACCCTTAATTGGTAATTGTAGCTGATCTAAATCATGATAGCTTACACACCAGGTGCATATAGGTAGGGCCTAATGTAAAATCCCAATCATAAGCCCACCTAAAAACCACATAATTGCATGACACATAGGACCAGAGTGGCACTGACTGGTCCTATGCTATCTAGGAGAGATACTCTCTGTATCCTATGCTGGTCCTATGCTAACCAGCTGACAACCTTCGATGTGGGGACCTGCAGCTCCAACGCTTGGTCTTCAACCTTCATCCAAGGGTCGCCTCCTCTGCTTCAATCGAGGGATCCCCTCTACATGCTGATTATAAAAACAATTGTTGCTGATCAATCAACAAAACTAATTGTTGTGGAATTACTGCTGTGGATTTACCAGCTGTGGATTATAAGACTTTGTTTTCCAAAGGATTAAAAGCTTACCGCAATGGGATTACCTACGAACAGTATGGAATTTCCAAAAACTTTATGGGATTATAATTTTTGATTTTTCTTCTTCCACTTACTGGATTACTTCAAGATCAGAAACAGTTCAAGGTATCCTTTCGTGTTGGACCTCATCCCCAAGGACTGGCGATGACTTCCAAAAGGGGGGAGATGTAGTGGGCATGACCGTGCCCGCTCTGATACACCTTTGTATTTTTGAACTGTTCCAGAGATGACCTTTACTGACCTCTCAGTAAAGCAAGACATTTACTACAAATTATTCCATTAGTTGTAATCTGAGAACATAGTCACCAAAAGAGACTATTGGCTTCTTTAATTTTACTCTAATGTAATCAAAAGAATAACATTTTGTCATTTTCACATATGTTTTTATGCTGTGTTATTCTGTAAAGTGAAACTGTGTCACTTCTGCACATCACTGTGTCCATTGCTGTGTGAAAGTTGAAGACTCGGGTCAGAGAGACCCGGCCGTTTTGTTTAGAAATGAAGAAGACAGTTAATCCGTTGTTTTCATGAGAATGACTCCAGTACTCTCTGTTTTTCCTAAACATTTTCACTCAGCTCTGAATTTCACCTCGAATCGTGATAACAAGTGAACTGCTCGACTGGTTCTTTTTGGACCAATGGGGAAGAGACAAGTCTCTCTTATCTCAGAGCTTCTACTAAGGGTTCTAAGTTTTCCTGAAACAGTTAGGAGAGATGTGATTTTTCTCTTCAAGCTGTGGGACGTTTGGTCAAGAGCTAAGGACCTTCGTCTCCAGTAAAGGCTGATAACATGCTTGTTATCAGTCCACTTCGAACCGAGCGTACAAGCTCAGAACTTTGAATTAAATTCCTTTCTGGAATAAGTTATCTTGAAGCCAACCAGGAGCTGACACCCTTTTCTGATGATCGACGCGGATCCCAGGAGACGTTGAAACGTAAACGAGAAGCGGTTCGGACGTGCTGGACCTACACGATTCTGTATGCCTGAAAGGCTGGTACCATCTCTTTACCAGACTAATCGTCATCAAGGAAATGAGTCAGCATTTACAAACGTACCTGGATTTAGCAGAAGTCGGATGGAAAGTGTCATCTGGTTAAACTCAAGATAAATAATTTCCTCTCTTAACCTCTCCCAATTCCTCTTAAATCTCTCCTATCTCCATTCTAGCTGGTAACTATATTTAAGCTAAAGAGCCACAGACTAAGTATAATGACATCCTGTATTTATGTCTGTTGTTACAATTTAAATGTGCTGACGTATTAAATTGCAAGAAAGTGAAATCATGTCAATCAAGTGTAATTGTGTTAATTTAGTTGATTTATTTTAAATAAATGGTAGTGTCTTTGACATACCAAACTAAGTTAACGTCTCTGTCACTTAATGGCTTTATTTATTTATCCATCATAAAGATCATAGAAATATTGGGTAAACTGAAAAAGAAAAGAATCCGTGAAATTACTATTCAATCTGAATAAGTAAATTAATTAAGGTAAAGAGGTCAGTATTAATATTGACCCCCTAAAATCCTTTACAGAGCAAACTTTATGTAATAATATTAGGATTTCTGATCTACCATTTATTAATACAGATATAAAAAGTTATGTCTACTTTAAAAGTATCAATATTAGCTCATCTCTGACGGCATGGTGGGAGTACTGTATCTGAAAATGACAAAGTCTTCACTGCTCCCATGCAGACATACGCCCATCTGGAACAAGTGAACTTGGCTTCTAAATCCCCCGCTCCCTTTCAGTGAGCTAGATAATGTCGATTCACATGCTAATGACCCATTAATTCTACACCTACACCCCCCACCCCTCAGTCCAAAATCATTGGACCTAGTGCAGGCCTTGTATAACATATAAGCATTTATCGCTGCCAGGTCAAGCATGTTGTAGAACAAGGCAATGGGTTGCACCATATATAAACGTGCAATCTGGTCCATTATACATGTAAGTCAGTTGACCTCAGGTCACGTGACCTGTGTCGGTCCGTCAGTTGACTTCATGTCGTGTGACCTATGTCATTTTGTCAGTTAACCTCAGGTCATGTGACCTATGTCTGTCCGTCAGTTGACCTCAGGTCATGTGACCTGTGTCGGTCCGTCACTTGACCTTAGGTCATGTGACCTGTGTCAGTCCGTCAGTTGACCTCGGGTCGTGTGACCTATGTCGGTCCGTCTGTTGACCTTAGGTCATGTGACCTATGTCAGTCCTTCAGTTGACCTCAGGTCATGTGACCTGTGTCGGTCCATCAGTTGACCTCAGGTCATGTGACCTGTGTCGGTACGTCAGTTGACCTCAGGTCTTGTGACCTGTGTCGGTCCGTCAGTTGACCTCAGGTCGTGTGACCTGTGTCGGTCCGTCAGTTGACCTCAGGTCGTGTGACCTGTGTCGGTCCGTCAGTTGACCTCAGGTCGTGTGACCTGTGTCGGTCCGTCAGTTGACCTCAGGTCGTGTGACCTGTGTCGGTACGTCAGTTGACCTCAGGTCGTGTGACCTGTGTCGGTACGTCAGTTGACCTCATGCCGTGTGACCTGTGTCAGTACGTCAGTTGACCTCATGTCATGTGACCTGTGTCGGTCCGTCAGTTGACCTCATGCCGTGTGACCTGTGTCAGTCCATCAGTTGACCTCATGTCGTGTGACCTGTGTCGGTCCATCAGTTGACCTCATGTTGTGTGACCTGTGTCGTTTTGTCAGTTGACCTTAGGTCATGTGACCTGTGTCGGTCCGTCAGTTGACCTCAGGTCATGTGACCTGTGTCAGTCCGTCAGTTGACCTCAGGTCATGTGACCTGTGTTGGTACATCAGTTGACCTCATGTCGTGTGACCTGTGTCGGTCCGTCAGTTGACCTCAGTTCATGTGACCTGTGTCGGTATGTCAGTTGACCTCATGCCGTGTGACCTGTGTTGGTCCGTCAGTTGGCCTCATGTCATGTGACCTGTGTCGGTACGTCAGTTGACCTCATGCCGTGTGACCTGTGTCAGTCCGTCAGTTGACCTCATGCCGTGTGACCGGTGTCGGTCCGTCAGTTGGCCTCATGTCGTGTGACCTGTGTCGGTCCATCAGTTGACCTCAGGTCATGTGACCTGTGTTGGTCCATCACTTGACCTCATGCCCTGTGACCTGTGTCGGTCCGTCAGTTGACCTCAGGTCATGTGACCTGTGTTGGTATGTCAGTTGACCTCATGCCGTGTGACCGGTGTCGGTCCGTCAGTTGGCCTCATGTCGTGTGACCTGTGTCGGTCCATCAGTTGACCTCAGGTCATGTGACCTGTGTTGGTCCGTCACTTGACCTCAGGTCATGTGACCTGTGTCAGTACGTCAGTTGACCTCAGGTCATGTGACCTTTGTCGGTCCATCAGTTGACCTCAGGTCATGTGACCTATGTCAGTACGTCAGTTGATCTCATGTTGTGTGACCTGTGTCAGTACGTCAGTTGACCTCATGTCGTGTGACCTGTGTCGGTCCGTCAGTTGACTTCATGTCGTGTGACCTGTGTTGTTTTGTCAGTTGACCTCAGGTCATGTGACCTGTGTTGTTCCGTCACTTGACCTCAGGTCATGTGACCTGTGTCAGTCCGTCAGTTGACCTCATGTCATGTGACCTGTGTCGGTCCGTCAGTTGACGGACAACAATAGGTCAAGCATGTTATAGAACACGGCAATGGGCCACCTGCATGTGCCGGCACGCACTGTATATACATGTGCCAAGGACAAGGAGAGAGACAGTACTTGTAAGCAAAATAATTTATTTGACAGAACATCAGGGTTACAGGATAATCAGCACAGCAGAATAAGACAATTTTATGCATAAAATTGTTCTGGAGCAGACAAACCTTTCCGTTCAGTGGATGTCCCAAAATGCTCAACTCTGAGATAACTTCAGGGTCTGTTATATGTGAATTCAGGTCAGGGCCTCTCTTCTGACTACGTGGGGAAGTGCAAGCAGAGTCTTACCTGGTGGAAACATTGGAATGCAGTCTGGTGTGGTGGGTGTGTCTGAGTTAAGTGCACGCATATGTATAACAAAAGGCAGTTAATGGTCCACTAATTGTGGAGGAGAAGGAGGGGGTTTGTCCACCGGATCTTGAAAATTCAGTCTTTCTAGTGTTAAATAAATTTAAATTGACTAGAATCTCCAATTTACAATTTATACAATACTGTATAAGGTTCTCTATAGAGTACATTATACAGGTCAGTGAATGTTTAAGATGGGTTTTACACCGTCTAACAACTGCTCACAGTGCAAAGGCAATATACCTGATGACTATATTCATGCACTCTGGTTCTGTCCACCCGTTCAGAGGTATGTGAAGACTTGTCTAAATGTTTGAAATGTAATTTCCCACTCTCTCCATCTGTTTGCTTATTGGGTATCTTTGAAGGTGTTACACTAGAAAAAAATGCATTTTGTATGTTTTTCACTGCCTTATGCATCGCAAAGAAAACCATACTCCTGAATTGGAAAAATAAAAATAATCTTAGCATTAATCAGTATAAAAATCTTCTGTTAGATCATATTAGTCTTGAAACAGCATCTGCCGACACATCGGATCAATCTATTTGGCATTCTTTGATCGGCTCCGTTACGTAGTGAGGGTGGGGGGTCTGGGATCTGGCCTTGTGGGGCATTGGGGCTGGTGTGGGGGGAGGTTGGGGTTTGGGACGCCGGGAGGTTGGGGCTACTTGGGCGGGGAGGACCCTGCCTTCAACCTGGGGAGGACCAAGGGTTTCTGGGGATGTCTGCTGGGGGCAGCATGCGGGCCCTCAGGTGGTCTGTGGCGGTGGTCATGGGTCACCGATCGGTGGCCCGGCTGTGCTGGGGTGGTTTCGGGGTGGGCACCGGGGGCTTGGGATTCTGGAGGCGTGTCGTCCCCGGGGTTGGGCCTGGTGGGGGTCGGGGATCTTGGGCTCTGGCAGGCGGGTCGCCAGGCTATGGGCTGGCTTGCGCTCTGGTGCCCGGCTCTGGCCGGGGGGCCCTCGGCTCGCTGGTGGGTTGGGGGTTCATGTGCTGGGGGGTTGGGTGTCTGGGAGCGTGACTGGTGGCCCATGGGAGGGGGCAGGTTGACCCAGCCTGGGTGTCTAGTGTGTTATGTGTTCTGAAAGTTGTTAGTATGAAGGGTGGGTGTAGTATTTCTTCTGGGGTAGGGACTGAGTGGATGTCCTTGATGATGGTCTAGGACTATGCATGGCCAGTGGGCGGGTCCTTTCTATAGTGGGGGCCCGCTCCCGGTGCTTCCTGGCTCTGTTGGCAGTTGGGAGGGCGATCTTGGCCGTGTCGTCCATGTAGGATTTTGTGTCCTCTTGGGCTGCGGGCTGACTGAGGTTCGTAGGGGTCTTGGCGGCACTGGTGGATGTGGGCTGTTGGTCCTGCTGCTGGCGGCCCTCATGGTCCCTCTCTGGTCTAGAGATCAATGGTCCTGACGGTCAAAGAGGTGTTTTGGCCTCGCTCCTTGGGTGGACATTGGGGAACTAGGGGGATATACAGTGTCAGCGGGGGAGCTGACTCGTTGCGGGAGCATTGTTCCTACAGTTATTTTCTCCCCATCCCTCACCGCCCACACTTCATTTCAAATTAATACATGTAGGGATTTTGAGGCTCAGATGTACTGCAACATTTTTACATCTCTGTTGTTCAGAACCACCTGGGACTCAATTTTATTATACACCCTAGACATTCACTTCCGGGATGTAGCGGTAGCAAAGCAGACGTGTCAGTCCTGTGCTCTCTAGCTTATCCGCTAACATGATATAAAAAAAACAACGCTAAACTAATTTATGGACTGGGCAAACAAAGTCTAATAGTAGAGGAATGTGGAATGGATTCACGGCTTCGAAACAAAGACCGAAAGAAAGATAAGAAGGACGAAAAAACTGTTGTTCCCAGAGACGGGGCGGCTAAGGCTAACTCTAGCCGAAGCGACACAGACATGGAGGCTCGGGACAAGAGTTTAACTCCGGACGAAGAGGGAGACACCCAATTCGGGGAAGGACTTCCAAGCGTACTGAAAGAAATACATGAGTTAAATAAGAGCCTTTCGGAGAAAATTGACCTGAGTTCAGTACAACTCCAGACTTCCATCAACGGAGTGAAAGTTATGTTGGACAAAGTGCTAACGAGGGTAGCAGAAGCTGAGACCCGAATTGGTGAAACTAAGGACGCTGTAACTGAGCTGAAACAGCAGACGAAGCAGCTGAAAGGTGACAATAAGTACATTAAAAAGAAAAGTGACCAGCTTGAAAATTATAGCAGGAGAAATAATATTCGAGTGTTGGGATTAAAAGAAGGTGCTAAGGGGACAGATCCTGTGAAATTTTTCACAACCTGGATACCGGAGGTGTTGGGGGCAGGTGGCCAGGACGCAGCGGCTGAGCGGCTGGAGGTGGAGATTGAAGGAGCACACAGAACCATGGGGCCTAGATCGGGTGAGCCATCTCGTACCACCCCGAGACCCGTCCTGATTCGTCTCCTGAGATTTCAGGATAGAGAGAAGATTTTGGCTTTGGCTAAAAAGAGGGGAAATATCACCTTTGAAAAGATGAGAATTAACTTTTTCCCTGATATGAGCCCAGAACTAGCCAGACGCAGGAAACAGCTCGTCCCCGCGCTGCTAGCAATCAAAGCTAAAAACATTCCCTGCTACCTCATCTATCCTGCACGCCTGAAGGTCCAACCAGAAGTTGGAGGACCCCGCTTTTTTGACTCAGCAGAGGAAGCCTTTAAATTTATCAACAACCTGGAGCAACGGGAGCAGCAGATGTCAGCGACCAGTGATCACTGATTATCTTCAACGAGTCAGAATCCGGAGCAGAACGAAGGGTTCAGGTGTGTGACTGCATGTTTACTTCAGAATAAATGACTGCATCATGTTTACACCACAATCAGTGACTGCATGTTTACTTGAGAATCAATGACTGCATCATGTTTACACCAGAGTCAGTGAACTGGACCCTTGATGGTTACTGGCTAAGTGGTGATACAGTGATCTAACTTGTTCCCTCTAATTATATGCTTTATTATTATGAACTATCGGTCTTTTCTATTTTTTATTTATTTATTTTAGTTTAGTACTAGGGGTTTAGTGAATACCAGTACTCAAGGCATATTCCTTAATGAGATCATCAGAGGTATTTTGGCAGGTGGGTCGCCGGGCTACTTTTTTGAAAGTTTAGAATATTGCTTAAATTTATTGGTTTGCCAGTCTTTTTATTTTATTATAATGTATAATTGCCCATACATCTGGGGAAGCCAAGGATGCCTCTCTGACAGTTAAGATGTATATTCCAAGGGAAATACGACAGTGTTTGTTTTTATTTTTTGTTATGAGAGCTCACAGGTTAGGTTATAGGTTAGTTTAGAAAGGAGAGGTGAGCATCTTTGAGTCATTAGGTTAGGTCATTAGGTCATTAGGTTAGGTTGCCAGGATGTTGTGGTGGCAATCGAGAAGAGTGTTCAATGTTAAATGTATTGTCTTTTTATTTTGTGTCTTCCTGTGTTCCTGCCCTCCCCCCCCCCTGCCTTCCTAAAATTCTGAGAGACGGGATGGAGTAGGGTTTGCTCACTTTGGCCTGGTTCGGTCATTTAGAGAAATAATCGGCTGGTTGATTTTTTTATCATAGCCAATGTCTATTGGCTATGATAAAAAAATCAACCAGCCGATTTTCAATGGACTTACAGACGTAAGTCCATTGAAATTTGTAACATTTAATGTTAAAGGATTGAATAGCCCTATAAAAAGAAAAAGAGTATATACTTACCTGAAGAAATTAAAACCAGATATTGTTTACTTACAAGAAACGCATTTGTCTGACAAGGAGTATAAAAAGCTTAAAAGAGATTGGGTGGGTCAAGTTTTTTCTCTTCATTTAGCTCCAAATCAAGAGGAACAGCAATTTTATTGCATAAAAACTTACCTTTTGTTGTCAATAAAACTATATCAGACCCATCGGGTAGATAACATTATGGTGCAAGGGCAAATGTATTCAGAATTTTGGACATTTATGAACATATACGCTCCTAATTATGATGATAGTTTATTCATGCAGGATGTTTTTCTCCAGGTCTCACAAGCACCAGGGTTTCTAGTGGTAGGAGGGGACTTCAACTTCTGTTTAGATACGGTGCTTGACAGATCATCCATTAGACCTTGTCCCCTCACTAAATCAGCTAAAATAACATCTTCATTTATGGAAGATTTACAATTGACAGATGTTTGGAGACGGATGCATCCACAGGTTAGAGATTATTCATTTTATTCACACCCACATAATACCCATACTAGAATAGATAACTTTTTGATCTCTGGTCGGATATTTCATCAAGTGATGGATAGTGAATATCTTCCAAGGTTACTTAGTGATCACTCGCCATTGGTGATGTACTATGCCTGATAAAGTAAAAGTAAGGTACAGGTGGAGACTTAATCTCACCCTCTTAAAACAACCTGAATTCTGTACTTTCATTAGGGAACAAATTAATTTTTTTATTTTAACAAATAGGCCATCTGCTCCAAATATATTTATTTTTGGGACACTTTAAAAGCTTATCTGAGGGGCCAATATCATATACTAAGGGAGTAAAGAAGAAATATAACTCCGAGCTTAACACTTTGGAAAGACAAATTTCTGACCTTGAGAAAACCTATCAAATTGCCCCAACAAAAGACAGGTACAGAGAACTGGTGAATCTGAAACTAAAATACAACAATAGGAATACATATCAAGCAGAGAGAGCAATAATCAGGTGTAAGCAACAATTTTATGAATTTGGAGAAAAGGCTCAGAAAGTATTGGCATGGCAACTTAAAACTGAGGAAAACAAACAAACAATTAACGTTATTGAAAACCTCCAAAATGTTATAACATAAAATCCTGGAGACATTAATGAGTCCTTTAAACGGTACTATTCAGATCTTTATACATCTCAATCTCAGAGGGATTCTGGTGAAATCGAGTCATTTTTATCCTCCATTGAATTGCCACATCTATCAGAGGAAGGCAGGGATAATTTGGATAAACCCTTTCATAGATCAGAGATACGTGAGGTTCTTAAATCACTCCAGGGAAATAAATCCCCCGGGAAGGATGGTTTCCCATATGAGTTTTATAAAGAGTTTCAAGATCTTCTGGTACCACTTTTGATGGATGTTCTTGAGCAAGGTAGAAGAGAGAGGGGTTTTCCGGATTCCTTTGCCCAGGCAGTTATAACGGTCATTCATAAAAAAGGAAAAATCCTCTAAAATGTTCTTCCTATAGATCAATTTCACTACTTATTCTTCTTCTTCTTTCGGCTTTTCCCTTTTCAGGGGTCGCCACAGCGAGTCATCCTCCTCCACCTCACTCTGTCCTCTGCATCCTCTGTCCTCACTCCAACTACCTTCATGTCCTCTCTAACTGCATCCATATATCTCCTCTTTGGTCTCCCTCTTTGTCTTTTTCCTGGCAGCTGCATTTCTAACATCCTTCTACCAATATACCCACTGTCCCTCCTCTGGACATGTCCAAACCATCTCAGTCTGGCCTCCCTAACTTTATCTCCCAGTTGTTTAACATGTGCTGTACCTCTGATGATCTCATTCCTGATCTTATCCATCCTTGTCACTCCTAAGGAGAACCTCAGCATCTTCATTTCTGCCACTTCCAGTTCTTTCTCCTGTCTTTTTGTCAATGCCACTGTCTCCAGACCATACAACATAGCTGGTCTCACCACTGTCTTGTAAACTTTTCCTTTGACCTTTGCTGACACCTTTTTGTCACAAATCACTCCTGAAACTTTTCTCCATCCACTCCATCCTGCCTGGACTCTCTTTTTCACCTCTTTACCACATTCCCCATTTTCCTGGACAGTGGACCCCAAGTACTTGAAGTCCTGCACCTTTGTGACCTCTGCTCCTTGTAGCCTCACTGTTCCACTGGCCTCCCTCTCATTCACACACATGTACTCTGTCTTACTACGGCTGACTTTCATTCCTCTTCTTTCAAGAGCATACCTCCACCTCTCCAAGTTCTCTTCCACTTGTTCCCTGTTCTCCACCACAGATCACAATGTCCATCTCTGCAAACATCATAGTCCATGGGGATTCCTTCCTTCCTCGCTACCAATTTCACTACTTAATACCGATTATAAATTAGTTACAAAAATGATAGCAAAGAGACTGGAAAGGTATTTACCCTTGCCCTTAACCTCCAAGGTGTTACTTGCCCTCACTTGCCCCAGGGTGGGGCAAGTGAAGGTGGAGGCAGGTGTAGATGTTTCACCTTTTTCCACCCACATTTTTTATGTTGTTGGTACCGGGGCTTGAACTGGCAATCTTTCGATCATAGGCCCACCGTCTCTAACCTCTGTGCCATATTAGTGTTCCTTTGTATAAAGTCATGGTCCACTCTGAACTGTGGTCAGGTGACACTGTGGTTGGAGTGCGTCCTAGCTTTCCTATAGTGGACGTCTCCATGATTATGGGCAATGACTTAGTGGGAGGGTGAGTGTTAGTCACTCCAGACATAACGTCAGTCCCAGTGCTTAGCACTTGTCCAGATGAGCTGGCTCGTATGTTTCCTGATGTGTTTACGTCATGTGCGATTACGCAGGCAGCCCTTAAACGTCAACATGAGGAGAAAGATTACTTAGATCTGAGCAACAGTTTTTTTGTTTAACTCGGACACAGAACAGGTGCCAGTGAAAACAGGTGGGGACATGGACAAGTTAGGGGAGGAGGAACTGTCATTGTCTAGACGACAGTTGATGGATCTCCAGAAAACTGATGAAGGTTTGGCCCTTTATTTATAGACATTAACTGATGAACCTGACTTGCTCACTCCTGGCTATTTTTTAAATGCAAGCCTTTTAATGTGCAAATGGACACATTTGACTGCCTCTCCTGGTGAATAGTGGCATAGTGTTACGTAGATTGTTGTCCCTGCTTCCTATTGCGCTGAGGTTTTACGGTTATCTCACGATAATCCACTAGCCAGTCACTGAGGCATAAGAAAAACATACGACCGCATTTTGCGTCATTTATTTTGGCCAGGCTTGAAAAAGGATGTCGTGCGTTACTGTAAAGGTCCCCGCATAGCTCTACGTATGTCCATACGCAGCTGTACGCACGTACTACTCAAAGGCACAAGTGTACTTCACAGAGCATGTACGAACAAAGCTCAATGTTTATGACCGCATACGCAAACATGTTGTCGCACAATAAACTGCCCGGTGCCTGACTGTTTTGTATGCGACACAAATGTATTAAATTCCTCTTATTCATCTTTGATCTGGCCTTTTCTTTTGTTTGTTTTTTGCCAAAAGGCAAGTGATCGCTTCCTCCTCCATTGACTCCATGACTGAAATGATGAGAAATGAACAAATTTCTCACGAGCGAATTAAACTCGGGTCCAACGTAGTTGCGGGAGGTTCTGCAGATTTCCTGGTGTGCTGGTCTGATGTGTAGGCTGTAGGACCAACGCTCCCTGTTTTGTTTTAAAGAACTTTTTAATAACATATAAACACAGAACACCGTTTTGGATGCAGCTGCCAGCTCGCACCTTTTTTCCCCACCCGACCTCTCAATCAATTCAGTAGGCATGTCAGCAAATGACCAATCAACTATCTCAATTTGTCCCGTAGTTAAACATTCTGCGCTGCAGTTGCTCAAATGACGTGAAGAATTTGGTATGAAAATGCCAGAATGTACGCGAGAACTAACGCTGAGCTATGGAGGTGAACTGTCTGCTTATAGTACACACGTACGGACACGCGTACATACGGACGTACGCAAAGCTATAGGTGAGACTTTACTCGTGTCATTTTTGCCAAATAGCTAGGAAGCCGAATCAAACAATTCCTCCTGCTCCTTTATATCCCATTCCAGCTATTTCAGAACCTTTTGAGAGAGTGTTAGTGGACTGTGTGGGGCCGTTGCCTCAAACTAGAGCAGGAAATAAGTTCTTAGTAAAGGTGATGTGTACCTCTACTTGTTTTCCAGAGGTTTTTCCTGTGCGTAAAATAACTACGCCGGTTGTGGTGAAAGCGTTGACGTTTTTTTTGTTATTTGGTTTACTGTGGGTTGTACAGACTGACTAAGGGACTAATTTTATGTTGAAAGTGTTTGCACAGGTTTTACAACAACTTGACATAAAACAATGCCGTTCCAGCGCATATCACCCAGAAAGTCAGGGCGCGCTCAAACGTTTCCATCAAACGTGTTTGGATTTCTAAAAAGACTGGGATGACGGAGTACACCTTCAAATGTTTGCAATACGGGAGGTGGTTCAGGAGTCTCTCGGTTTTAGCCTATCAGACCTAGTTTTTGCTCATACAGTTTGTGGTCCGTTGAAACTATTAAAAGAGAAATGGTTATGTGAAGAAACTGATCGTAATTTATTGGACTACGTTAGTGATTTCCGTTTGAAGCTTAACCGTGCATGCAAAATAGCAAAAAAGTAATCTTCAAGCTGCACAGGCTAAAATGAAATCTCTGTTTTACAGGAAAGCAGTAATGAGGACATTTTAGCCTGGTGAAAAAGTGCTGGCGTTGCTGCCTATTCCTGGTTCCAGTTTACAGGCACGTTACAGTGGCCCTTACACGATTAAAAAGAAAATAAGTGATCGGGATTACTTGCTTTCTACTCCTGATCGGAGACGAGGTTCATGACTATGTCATGTAAATATGCTGAAGCCTTATGTTGAGCGGGCTTCTTCGTTGGATAACTCTGTCTGCTGTTTCCAGCGTAGAAGCGACTGCAGATAATAGGACCATTGCAGATGATAGTGAGGAGTTGTCCAGTGCTGAACCTGAGGATGACAGTTTCCTTCCGGCGTTCACGGAAGGGAAGTTCTCTAATTCAAAATGGTTAGAGAACTTGCCTCCCTTGCTTTCGCACCTTGATTTTTCTAAGCAAACTGATTTAAGTCAATCGAGTCAAATGAGTCTCTGTTTGCTGACATTCCTTCTCAAATGGATGTTATTACACATGATATCGATGTTGGTGATGCTAAATGCATTAAACAACACCCGTACAGAGTGAACCTTGACAAACGACGCCGTTTAAAAAAAACAAGTGTAGTAAATTGTAGAGAATGGATTGGCAGTAGCGAGCACTAGTACGTGGAGTTCGCCATGCCTCTTGACCATTAAGGGCGGTAGTGATGACCGTTTCTGTACTGACTTCAGAAAAAGTTAATGCTGTGACTAAACCAGATTGTTAACCATTGCCTCAGGTGGAGGATTGTGTAGACCATGTGGGGGCTGCACGATTTGTGACTACAATGGATTTACTGAAAGGATACTGGCAGGTGCCTTTAACAAACACAAGGTCAGGAGATTTCTGAGTTTGTCACGCCAGATGATTTTCTTCAATATACTGTGATGGCGTTTGGCATGCGTAACGCTCCAGATACTTTTCAAAGGCTAATGAATGTTGTTTTGTCGGGGTTGTCATTCTGTGAAGCTTATTTGTATGATGTAGTAGTGTACTCTACTACGTGGGCTGAGCACATTAACGTGTACAGACTTTTTACATGAGAGGCTAATTTGACTATTAATCTGTCTAAATGCCAATTCGGCCATGCGACGTGACCTACTTAGGAAAAAGGGTCGGAGGTGGTCAAGTACGGCCCGTGGAGGCAAAAGTTGAGGCTATCTGGCCTGTTCCGGTCCTTTCGAATCGAACCGAGTTTTATGCCACTTTCTGGCAATGGTGGGGTATTACAAGTGATTCTGTAAAAACTTTTCCTCTGTTGCAGCTCCTTTGACAGACCTACTTGGCCCTAAGGTGGCTTTTAATTGGTATGAGCGATGTCAAACTGTATTTGTACAAACTAAACAGTTGTTAACAAACACTCTTGTGTTGTCTGCCCCTCGGTTTGATGTTCTGTTTAAAATGGCGGTGGACGTCTACGACTCTGGCATCGGAGCTGTTCTTCTCCAGGAGGGTGCTGATGGGGTGGATCACCCAGTCTCCTATTTCTCGAAAAAGCTGAACAGATATCAGAGATGGTATTCCACCATTGAGAAGGAGGTCTTAGTGTTGATCATTGCTTTGGAGCGTTTTGAAGTTTATGTTGGTTGTTCTAACGGGTCTGTTGATGTCTTTACTGACCCGTTAGTTGTTGTTTTTTTGGAGCGTATGCGCAATAAAAACCGCAGCTTGATGAATTGGTCTCTGCGACTTCAAGCCTTTAACGTGTCTATCAGACATGTTAGAGGAAAAGATAATGTAGTGGCCGACGCACTCTCACGACTTTAATCCGGTTGTTTTCTTTGTATGGGTGATGAGCAAGGTTTAAATAGCTGCATCATCCCATTCAAAATCTTTGGGTGGGGTGTTATGTGCTTGGGACACATTATTATGCACAAGTGTGTTTGTTTATTTTGGTTATCCACCAAGCCTCACTATTAAAATTACTTTGAAAGCCTGGAAGAGCTCAGTCTTAATTAATTAGATCGCTCTATTGGACGGTGCTGTGTGTCCACCTATAAATAGGCTGGATGCAGAGATCTGGCACAGAGGTTTGCATTTCTCCTCCTGCCCCTTGCCACTTAGGTTGTCACTCCCGAGGGAGTTGTGTTGTGAGTAGGTGCATGCTCGTTCTGTCCTAGAAGACTTAGCTGTTTGTGATCGGTTGGCCATGGAGGGCCTACTAGTTTAATTGGACTTTGCTTGTTTTTTACTTTTTTAACGTAGGTTTTTTTGGCCTGGTGGAACCGGTTGTCCTGTTTTCGCCTTTTTTTGTTACCTTAGGTGGGTGTTTGTTTGTAGTCCGATACTGATAGGGGTTTCAACGGCCCTATATGGGGTTGGCCCCCTACGGTATTGTTTCATTCTTTTGGGCCGGTTCACCAGACCCACCTTTCCGTTGAGACTTTGTTTTTGTTTTTACACAGGGAAACTGAAGGTGTGAACTCCTGTTTGTTTTTCTCCACAGAGAGGAAACAGGCTGTGTAAACCACGCCCTCAGCCACAGAGAAATGAACGAAAATAAACTTTTTTAAACCTTATTTTTGTCTCGTGTCCTTTAAATATGTTATGTTCATGGTGGATGTAACACTGAGAAACAGGAAATATCTGATCAATGTAGCTTTGATGGAAACTGCACAACTCTCATTGACGACTCACTGCCGGACCAATTTGAGTACTTAGATCAAGCTTTGAACAAGCTGACAAGAGGTATGCATAAGAGATTTAAAGAGAAAATGGAGGACGATTCTCTTGGATAACTTGATTTAAGACAAAGGGCTTATCTACAGATATCATGCAAGGCAGGGTGAAAAATAAAGATATCAGGAAAAAAATTGTTATTTGCCTTCCTTCTGGCAAAGAGGCTTGTAGTGACACATAGCCTACATGTGTAGCTGAGGAAGGATTAAAATGTGTTCACTTGATAACGTGCAATTGTGTAAAGAGACTGAGACTCTGGGAAGTCAATTGTAGACACTTGAAGCTCATAGCATAGATGAGTTAAGTAAACTTGAACTGGAAAATGAAGGTTCAAGGGAAGAAAACAAACAATTTGAACAGCTAAAAGAGATAATTAACATTCTCAAAAAAACTCCAGCGAAGAGATGATGAAATTGTACATCTTCAAAATGAAATGAAGAAACAATGATTTGCTTCAACTTCTCGTTCCCAGCCGGGGAGAAGTCGCTCTCATTTACTCTTTGTTCTGTCACTTCGGGGATATTTACAGGTTTATACCATTCTCCAGATTCATATTTTTCATGTGTGGGCCCTATTTTTACCAACCTTGACTTGAGCATGTCCATGCGATGGTTTATTGCTCTTCGGTCCTTTTTCGGCTTTCTTAAAGCTAGGTTTATACTAGTGTCTCACATCTTTTACCCCCCGTTGAGTGAACCTAGCGATGATGCAATTGCGTGTGTGTCACCGACCGCATTGAGTGTTTATACTTGGCAAGACGTGGGGGATAAATTATAATAAATCCCTCCCTCTTCCCTCCCTCTTCCAACTTTTTTATTTTTTTATTGAATTTATTCATTTCAAATTGTAAAAACACAAGAAAATTATTTACAAAACCACATTATAAAACAAAACAATACATGAAATGAAAGGAGGCAGAAGAAGAAAAAAATCTCATTATTTCTGCCCCTTCTTCAAACAAAATTAACAATCAATTCAAATAGCAATCACATATATAAAAAAATATAAGATATTAAATGATTTCTCACACAAAACCATAAATTCTGAGCTTTGAACAATAATAAAAGAATATTATAGTCAACCAAATCATTAAAAAAAAAAACTTTAGCAATTTCAATTTGTAAAACAAAACATTTGATGGATGGCAGTAATGTTTTCTTGTAATAATTATTATGGCTCTCTTCTGTAAAATAAAAATAGGCTTTAGTTACAGTTTTGCATGCTGTACCCGTATAACCGTATTATAAAAAATAAAAAAAACTCAACCATGTGAGATTCGAACTCACGTCCTTGGGAGTGGCAGGGCAACGTGTTTACCACTAGACCACCACGGCTTGTTGTTTAACAGCGGAGTTTGATTTCTTTTAAAGGGTGCATGCAGGCGCGCGCATGCTTTTGTGTGCGCGTGCGTAAATATATATATATATATATATTTATATATATATATATGTATTGGTATGTGTGTGTGTATGTGTGTGTGTGTGTTGGGTGCAATGCGCAAAGTGTGCTGAGGCGCACGGTTTGCGTGCGCGCGTACACACAGACAAGTTTCTCTTCAAAACTATCCATGTCTGTCAAAGCAAAAACAAAAAACGTCCACAAACTTTGAACCAATCACACGCTGCGAGCCGCATCGTTGGCGTCTCAGAGTTCTGACTGGGGGCATGTACACGACGGGCTGTCACCGGGGATCACAGCGGGAGTGTGGCCAAAAGTTGCACAATGTTTGCTCACTCAACGGGGAGTAAAAGACGTGCGACAGGCCGTCTTGCCGAATATAACAAGGCCTTTACTCTTTTAAGTCTGTTATTGTTAGGAGGTTGTAAGGACCTTTTATCCACACTATTCCTTGTCTTAGCCCAAACAGCATTTTTTGTACGGTACGTTTGACAATTGAACCGTAAGGTGTCCTATTGTTTTTAGGTTTTTACAGGTCATAGACACCTCTCTCCCAGAGTCTATCAGATAAGGTTCTCCATCCACCTCAGCATAGATTTCATCCCCATTCCAATAGGCATCGTCTAGGGTGACCCGCAACCTTTCGGCCATTATTTAGCTGGTCCCCCATCCCCTTTCAGTCGGGATTCATGGAGGGCCTTTCTTTCATCATGGCTCATTCTAGCATATTCTTCTGAGGGCACATAGTTACCCCTTCTTTGAGGTGTTGTATTAGCTGCTGGGGCTTGAAATCTCCTTTGTTTTTGGTTTCCATAACTCGGTTCTTACTGGGGTCTCGGAGGTCGTTCCGTGCGCGGTTGTTCTAATTGCCTTGGCGGTCACTCCTTATACTGTGGTTATGGCTGTCTTTGAGGCCCTTTGTATTGTTGTTGTTGTTGGGGGGCCCTAAGGACTGCTTTTGGCTGTTTTGGGTTTTGTTTCATCTCGTTTTTTCTCTTTTCATCTGTTAAAGTAGGCAGGACTTTTGTTATAATGAAAACCAGACTGTAATATTTTTCTGATGGCGTCAAATTGACATGGCACTTTCTGATAGTAAGCCTGAATAGGCCTCACATTCCATGGCAGGAGACCTCTTATTAGTACACCCACAGCTGCAGAGGGAAACCTTTCTGCTGTTTAGTTTTGTTGTTTTTTATGTCATACAGAACTAGTCCATATGATTACGGAAATGTATGATTATTTAGGGTGATTTATGTAGCAAGTGATTGGAGCAGGCCTTACATGCACACACTAGACAGAACAATACACACACTCGCGGCCCAAGGCCTGTAGCAGTGAGCCTCACTCTTATCAGATAAGAAAGGCAAGACACACATATGCGCTCAAGCAGGTCTCGCTCTGAACAAAAATTAGGTCAAGGAAAAATGTTTGGCCTTTGCAGTAAAACAGTTTTTTAAGCATTTAGAAAGTAATGAATAAAAAAATATTCAAACACATATTAAAATAATATGTAATATTTTATTACAATTTTTTTGAACCATGCTACATGCAACGAGACATGCAGCTTTCACACACATCACGTCTCGGCAGCTGGCTCTCTGCCTTATTGCAGATAAGAACAAAGTTTTTGTTAACATACAAGCTTGGTAACAGAATAAAATATGGCTAGTGAGCTTTTGTAAATCTGTGCCGGTCGAACATGGGGAAATGTATTTTCTTGTCTAACCTTCTCTCACTTAACAGGAGGGCCATACGTGTACACACACGTGTGCACACGCACACCGAGAGACAACTGGGCTCTTATCAAGACAGGTCTGAATGCATACTTTTACGCTCACAGATGAAGCAGCAAGAGGGGAGTTTTTGCTGCTGTTCAGGCCTTTTTTAATAAAAGTAGCAAACCTATTATCACATGCAGATGAAAATGAAATGTATGAAACAGAATTGTGTTAAAAGCAAAGTGTTTTCTGGATGTGCTAAAGGTATGATTGTTATGACAATATTAAGATGATTTATGTAATAGTGTGATGTATTCTGTGGCTCCCTGAGGGTGTTTTTCCACAGTCTGGGTGACTAGGTAAAAGGTGACAAAAGTTGATGTCACCCTTTCTCTAAAGGAGGTAGGGGGCTGAGAGAGACATTATGTCACCAGTTCCGATGAGAGCTAAGAGGAGATGTAAAAAATTACCTCAACACTGACCAATAGAATGACAGAAAAATGACATAACCGTCTGTAAAAGTGGGGGTTAAACCCCTTTTTGGCTATAAAAAAGCTGTGGAAGAGAAGAGAATTTGCTGATGTTCTGAAGAGCCCTTCGGATTCACTGAACAGGACCTGGACTTCTGGAAGCTTAGAGAAGACTTGGAAAATCTGAAAAAGAGTTTCTTTTTTACAGAGGAGTACTCTTTTTTTCATCAGCCCGGATTTTTCCTAATTCTTCAAATTTGGATAAAGCTTTCAGAAAGGAGTAACAAATCTTCAACTCAGTTTGAGTTGTAGTATTTTATTTTTCCCTTACTTCTGGAATAATCCATTGAAGGACTATGCTGTAAAAGGAGGTAACGGGGGTAGCTCCCATTTCTTGTTCATCTAAATTAATATTAAAATTAAAATTATTATAACAGCAAAAAGCCTCCTTCTGCATGAAGATAAAAAATTAGTTACAAGGCATGTTGATGAAAAATTAAAGGAATTTTGGTAGAGCTGAGCGCCGATGGTCCGCCGCAGAAGCTGTTTATTTTAGTGGGAACACAGAGTCCTTTTCATCTCCAAACCTGCTTCGAAAGCCTTGTTCATCAGCGCCGCACAACAAGTTTTGATGAATTAAAGCTGCTTTTCTGTGGAATATTATTCTTTTTCCTGATTGGAATATCAAGATTTTTTGTAGATTAAAACATCAATTAATGGATTAAACCAATTTTTTCTCTTCTGATTCAATTAGGGATTTTTTTCCTTTCTGTCAATAACAGATTAGAAGGAATTTAAAGAGAGTTTTGTACGCCGAGAGTCGGGCTGCAATTAGTTGATTGTTTGGAAAAATTTGGAAGATAAAAAGAACACAGTGTCCCTGTTCATCTTCTAACTGCTGCTAAAAGGCCTTTTGTCAGCTCGACTGAGCCATGATGGATTAAAGCTGCTTTTCTGTGGAAATATCCCATTTTCTTTGCACTTTCTTTACATGTTCTGAAAATTATTATTATTATTATTTCCCTTTTTATAAGAATTTTGTTTTTAAACATTTTTGTAGAATAAACTAATTTGTGATTATATTAAAATTGATTTTTTTCTGGATTACCATTTTTCTGATTGGAATCAGATTGGAAAAGATTTATTGTGGAATAAACAACAAGCTTTGATGGATTAAAGCTGCTTTTGCTGAATGGATCAGTACACCGTCTATGGAATACAACATTCCTGACCGGATCACAACAAGACTTCCTGATGGGATTAAACAAAAATTGGTTCAGTCTGCTGGAGTGCAGACTTTTGAATGAAACAACAGAATTACCTGGTGGGTTTCTTATGTGGGATTAAAACAAAGAAGATTTCTTCAGTCTGCTGGAGTGCAAATTCCTGATGTATTAACATTCTCTGATGTATTAACAAGACTACCTAGTGGGATTAAAACACAAGGTTCCTATGGGATTATAACACAATATTTCCTGTGTGGGATTAAAACAAAGAAGATTTCTTCAGTCTGCTAGAGTGCAGACTTTTGAATAGAACAACAGGATTACCTGGTGGGTTTTCCTGTGGGATCATAACAAAGAATTTTCAATCTATTGGAGTGCAAACTTCTGATCGAATCACAACAAGATTTTCCCGATGGAAGTATAACTTATTGTGGAATAAACCAACATTTTTGAAGATTATACAAATTATTGATTGGATTGCAATTCAACTCAATTACAACTCAAAACACTTAAAAGCCCTACCTGTGGAAAGACACCTTTGGTGAGATGTGGAATTATTGAACTCTTTTTAGATGCCAATCATGTAACCTGATGAAATCTATTCTGTAGTAGAAGTGCTTATGCTGTTAACCCCCTGCAACTATCATTAAAATAACACAAAACATACAAATATGGATTTTTCCTTGACTCACCTTGATATTAAATGATGGAAAACTTGGTTCAAGATAACAACAATATCAATGGAGTTTTTTGAACGGTTTTATTAGCCTCAACCCCCTGGGACCTTATTATTCCTAGGTCCTAAAGCTAACCAAATCAGAAACAATTACAATCTAGAAGAGGTAAGCTGTTGTTAATGCATGTTTCTCAGTGAGGTACGATCTGACTCCATTTTGCTAAGTCAGGCTATCTACGGAGTGAAAACAAGGGTGTGACATGCAGATGCTAGACAGTGAACAGTCTGGGTGAATTACCTCGGCTCAGCCTTAATCCTAACCATCCCAGGGACACATTGGGTAATACTCGATTGCAAAGATTCGTTAAGGAACATTTAATGGAGTAGGCTGGAGTGAGGACTTGTTGCAAGGATCCTACTACCTCACTCACGTAGAATGACATTGCGACCACGAAAAGACACGTTCTTAAAGAATAAAAAACCCCAAGAGACAAAGGCATGCATCAGTGGGCTGACCAAGCACCAAACCACAACACTCCTAGGTTAGAAGAGTTGTAGCGTAGCTGGACTAGCTACCAACTGAGTATCCCTAATACCACTGGGTAGTGGTGGGGTAAATAGGGCTTACTAAGGACTACTGACCATAGTTTAAGAGTAAGTTAGCAGACAGTCTGTTCCAATCCGAAGTACAAGGAATAGAGTCACGGGTGGTTCTGAGGAACAGGCGAACTCGAAACGACAGAAACGGAAGAAATGGCCACGGGTGTGGCACCAGTAGGACTGGTGGACCAGTCCAAAATGAACGATCCAACTGAACCAAAACCTGAGCTGGTATCTACTGCTACGATGGAGGATTCTCAAATCCAACAGGCAAAAGCACGCATGGATCAGGGACAACATCTCACATCGGTCTGGAATCGACTCGGACAAACAGATCCTCCAGAAAGAGATGTTGGGGCTCTGAGAGTTGTAGTAAGGGGAAGTAAGAGAGAGGTGACCTTCATTGGGATACCCGGTGAGACCTTGGTCCACAAGATCGATCAAGCAGCAAAGTCTGGTGACCTAGAACAACAGTATTGGGATGGAAAGAGAAAAAATGGGATGAAACAAAACCGAAAAAAGCCAAGAGCAGCCCCTAGGGCCCCCCAACAACAAAACCAACAACAAAGGGGATTTCAAGCCTCAGCAGCTAACACAACACCTCGAAGATGGGGGCGACTATGTGCCCTCAAAAGAATATGCTAAATTGACCCCTGATGAAAGAAAGGTC
>JBBPBX010040793.1:0-29193 GCA_038048925.1 Garcialebias charrua
ATATATACATACATATATACATACATATATATATACATACATATATACATACATATATATATACATATATATATACATACATATATACATACATATATACATACATATATATATATACATACATATATATATACATATATATCCATCCATCCATCCATCCATCTTCTTCCGCTTATCCGGGGTCGGGTCGCGGGGGTAGCAGCCTAAGTAGGGAGGCCCAGACTTCCCTCTCCCCAGCCACTTGGAGCAGTTCCTCCGGGGGAATCCCAAGGCGTTCCCAGGCCAGCCGAGAAACATAGTCCCTCCAGCGCGTCCTGGGTCTTCCTCTGGGTCTCCTCCCGGTGGGACATGCCCGGAACACCTCACCAGGGAGGCGTCCAGGAGGCATCCTAACCAGATGCCCGAGCCACCTCAACTGGCTCCTCTCGATGTGGAGAAGCAGCGGCTCTACTCCGAGTCCCTCCCGGATGACTGAGCTTCTCACCCTATCTCTAAGGGAGAGTCCAGACACCCTGCGGAGAAAACTCATTTCAGCCGCTTGTATCCGAGATCTTGTTCTTTCGGTCATAACCCAAAGCTCATGACCATAGATGAGGGTGGGAACGTAGATCGATCGGTAAATTGAGAGCTTTGCCTTTTGACTCAGCTCTCTCTTCACCACGACAGACCGGTACAGCGCCCGCTTCACTGCGGACGCTGCACCTATCCGCCTATCGATCTCACGCTCCAGTTTTCCCTCATTCGTGAACAAGATCCCGAGATACTTAAACTCCTCCACTTGGGGCAGGACCTCCTCCCCGACCCGGAGAGGGCATGCTACCCTTTTCCGGCTCAAGACCATGGCCTCGGATTTGGAGGAACTGATCCTCATCCCGGCCGCATCACACTCGGCTGCAAACCGCTCCAGTGAAAGTTGTAAATCACGAACTGATGAAGCCAGTAGGACCACATCATCTGCAAAAAACAGAGAAGCGATTCTAAGGTCACCAAAACGGATCCTCTCAACACCTTGGCTGCGCCTAGAAATTCTGTCCATAAAAGTTATGAACAGAATCGGTGACAAAGGGCAACCTTGGCGGAGTCCAACTCTCACCGGAAACGAGCCTGACTTACTGCCGGCAATGCGGACCAAGCTCTGACACCGGTCGTACAGGGACCTAACAGCCCTTATCAAAGGGCCTGGTACCCCATACTCCCGGAGTACCCCCCACAGAACCCCCCGAGGGACGCGGTCGAATGCCTTCTCCAAGTCCACAAACACATGTAAACTGGTTGGGCAAACTCCCACGCACCCTCCAGGACCCTGCTGAGGGTGTAGAGCTGGTCCAGTGTTCCACGACCAGGACGAAAACCACACTGCTCCTCCTGAATCCGAGGTTCGACTATCCGACGGACCCTCCTCTCCAGAACCCCTGAATAGACCTTACCAGGGAGGCTTAAGAGTGTGATCCCCCTATAGTTGGAACACACCCTACGGTCCCCCTTTTTAAATAGGGGAACCACCACCCCAGTCTGCCAATCCAAGGGAACTGCCCCCGATGTCCACGCGATATTGCAGAGTCGCGTAAGCCAACACAACCCTACAACATCCAGAGCCCTAAGGAACTCCGGGCGAATCTCATCCACCCCCGGAGCCTTGCCACCGCGGAGCTTTTTAACCACCTCGGCGACCTCAGCACCAGAGATCGGAGAACCCGACCCAAAGTCCCCAGGCTCTGCTTCCTCAGTGGAAGACGTGCCAGTAGGATTGAGGAGGTCTTCGAAGTATTCCGCCCACCGACTCACAACATCCCGAGTTGAGGTCAGCAGCACGCCACCTCCACCATAAATGGTGTTGGTCTCGTACCTCTTTCCCCCCCTGAGACGCCGGATGGTGGACCAGAATCGCCTCGAAGCCGTACGGAAGTCATTCTCCATGGCCTCTCCGAACTCCTCCCACGCCCGAGTTTTTGCCTCAGCAACCACCCGAGCCGCATGCCGCTTGGACTGCCGGTACCTATCAGCTGCTTCCGGGGTCCCACAAGCCAAAAAGGCCCAATAGGACTCCTTCTTCAGCCTGACAGCATCCCTCACTGCCGGTGTCCACCACCGGGTTCGAGGGTTGCCACCTCGACAGGCACCAACAACCTTGCGGCCACAGCTCCGATAAGCTGCCTCGACAATAGAGGCGCGGAACACGGCCCACTCGGACTCCATGTCCCCCGCCTCCCTCGGAACGTGTTCAAAGCTCTCCCGGAGGTGGGAGTTAAAGCTCCGTCTTACGGGAGACTCTGCCAGACGTTCCCAGCAGACCCTCACGATACGTTTGGGTCTGCCAGGTCTGACCGGCATCCTCCCCCACCATCGGAGCAAACTCACCACCAGGTAGTGGTCAGTAGACAGCTCCGCCCCTCTCCTCACCCGAGTGTCCAAGACATGCGGCCGCAGATCAGATGAGACGACAACAAAGTCGATCATCGAACTGCGACCTAGGGTGTCCTGGTGCCAAGAGCACATATGGACACCCTTATGCTTAAACATGGTGTTCGTTATGGACAATCCATGACGAGCACAGAAGTCCAATAACAGAACACCACTCTGGTTCAGATCAGGGGGGCCGTTCCTCCCAACCACACCCCTCCAGGTCTCACTGTCATTGCCCACGTGAGCGTTGAAGTCCCCCAGTAGAACAAGGGAGTCCCCAGGAGGCGCACTCTCCAATACCCCCTCCAAGGACTCCAAAAAGGGTGGGTAGTCTGAGCTGCCGTTTGGTGCATAGGCACAAACAACAGTCAGAGCCCGTCCCCCCACACGTAGGCGAAGGGAGGCTACCCTCTCGTTCACCGGGGTGAACCCCAACGTACAGGCACCAAGATGGGGGGCAACCAGTATGCCCACTCCTGCTCGGCGCCTCTCACCAGGGGCAACTCCAGAGTGGAAGAGTGTCCAACCCCTCTCAAGGAAACTGGTTCCAGAGCCAGAGCCATGCGTTGAGGTGAGTCCGACTATTTCTAGTCGGAACCTCTCAACCTCACACACTAGCTCAGGCTCCTTCCCCACCAGAGAGGTGACATTCCATGTCCCAATGGCCAGCTTCTGTAGCCGAGGATCAGACCGCCAGGGTCCCCGCCCTCGGCCGCCACCCATCTCACATTGCACCCGACCCCCATAAATACAGTACAGTAATATTACATTCACAAAATACTAACAATAATATGTTCATCTTACTTGTGAAAAGTTATCCCCCGGTCCCTGACATCAACAGTTTTCCGATTTGAACACGAATAAGCCGAGCAATGCGGAGGTATCTCTGTTGTTTTGGTGCAGCAAGGTTCGAGGGTGACAACTCCAAGATGGCCGCCCTAAATCCTGTGCCGGAGCAGGCTATGGGGTATCTAGTGTTATATATTATATCTATGGTTTGGTGCGCCGGGGGGTTGGGGCTGCTTGGGCGGGGAGGACCTTGTCTTCGACCTGGGGAGGACCGGGGGGGTTCTGGGGGATATCTGCTAGGGACGGCATGCGGGCCCTCGGGTGGTCGGTGGCGGCGGTCATGGGTCGCCGGTCGGTGACCCGGCTGTGCTGGGGTGGTTTCGGGGCGGGTGCCGGGGGCTTGGGACTCTGGGGGCGTGTCGTCCCCGGGCTTGGGCCTGGTGGGGGTCGGGGGTCTTGGGCTCTGGCGGGCGGGTCGCCGGGCTATGGGCTGGCTGGCGCTCTGGTGCCCGGCTCTGGCCGGGGGCTCTCGGCTCGCTGGTGGGTTGGGGTTCATATGCTGGGGGGTGGGTGTCTGGGGGCGTGACTGGTGGCCAATGGGAGGGAGCGGGCAAACCCAGCCTGGGTGTCTAATGTGTTATGTGTTTTGAAAGTTGTTAATATGAAGGGTGGGTATAGTATTTCTTCTGGGGTGGGGATTAAGTGGATGTCCTGGATGATGGTCTTGGACTATGCTTGGCCGGTGTGCGGGCCCCGGTTGGGGCCTGTTCTTGGTGCTTCCTGGCTCTGTCGGCGGTTGGGCGGGCGCTCTTGGCCGTGTCGTCCATGTGGGATTTTGTGTCCTCTTGGACGGCGGGCTGACTGCGGTTCGCAGGGGTCGTGGCGGCCCTGGTGGGTGTGGGCTGTTGGTTCTGCTGTTGGCGGCCCTCGGGGCCGTGTCCCTCTCTGGTCTTGGCTCAATGTCCTGGCGGTCGGAGAGGTGTTTCCTTTACCTCGCTCCTTGGGTGGACCTTGGCGAGCTGGGGGGGTAAGCAGGGTCAGCGGGGGAGCTGACTCGCTGTGGGAGCACTGTTCCTGCAGATATTTTTCTCCCCATCCCTCAACACGCACCTCCGCCCTCTTCATCTTAAATTAATACATGTAGGGAATTTGGGTCTCGGGTGTGCTGCAATGGTTTTACATCTCTGTTGTTAAGAGCACCTGGGACTCAATTTTATATACACTTTAGACATTCATTCATAAACATCTTCATAAAAGTCACATATAGGGAATGGAGTGAGCACTATGGCTATGGGTGGCGGGATGACATCAATCTCGCCCCCATGCCTATGCTCACTCAACATTATGCATCTAGACAATTAGGGCCTGGGTTAGAGTTGGAGTGGAGGGGAAACTGGTATAATGCCAGCCTTTGCTCCTTCTCTTTCCTTTTTAAATACACTTTACAACAACACTCACCAACAGTACATTTGGGGACGGGGGTGTGTGTGTCGGGGTCTTGATTTGTTAATTTCAATTTTATTTATTATGTATATATATATATATATATTATTTATTTATTTTTCTCTTACCCCCCTGGTTGCCTGGCGGACATTCTGGGGGTGGGCCGTCAGGGGTTGTGCTGGGGTGTGGGGGGGTTCGGGGCCTGCGGGTTTGCCGTGGGCGGGACTGGCAGTGCGCTCCCCCTGGGGCTGCTTGGGCTCGGGTGTCCTGTCCTGTCCTGTCGGCGGGGCGCGGGGTGGGCCGGATCTTGGATGTCTGCTACTCTCCACCCCAGAATGAATGGGCCTACCTCCTGGGTTTGGATGTGGGCTGCCCCATGTAGGGAGCAGGTACATGTCTTGGACCTGGGGGGTATAGAGTGTGCATCGGGATTATGAATGGAGCGTGTCGTTATTGTTTGTCTTTCTATGACTGAGGGTGAGGATGAGGGTGGGTCTGAATGAGTGTGTCTGTGTATGAATGTTTAAGTGTCAGGCTGGGACTTGGACTGCCCCCTCTCTGATACTTCTGAGGCTACCTAGTGTTGCGCTCTTGCCACGTGGCCCCCTGGTGGGTGTTCCTCTGCCTGCGGGCGTGCTTGGGACCCTCACTATCTGGGGCTGGGCGCTTGGGCGTTGGTCGGCTCGGCCTGGTGGGGCTCGGGTCCTCTGGTCCTGTCAGGTCTGGACCTGAGGGATGGGCGTCGGTGACCGGCCCTGGGGCTACATCGGTGCAATGGGCTCCGGCGGGGGCCTGTGTATTTGTCGCTGTTGACCCCGGGGGGTCATTGTGTGTGGTCCCTGGTGGGGTTCGTCCGGTTCTTCCCCTTGGTCGGATCTGGGGAGTGGACGAGTGGCTCGTCCTGTTCGGGTGGTCCTGGGGACTCTGGGCTCGGGGTCCTTCCTGGGGTCTTGGGCTTTGATCGCCCTTTCGTCTGTCTCGGGCTTTGGGGGGACAGATCTCTGATGCTTCACAATCGCTACTAAATGTTCTATTGGAGGAACCTTATTCACTTATGCATGCTCACAACCACACACAAATGGATGTAGGGATGTATATGTAGATATATGTAGATGGGTATATAAATGAATATAAATATATATGTATATATACTGTCTATATATTTGTAGGTATGGGTATGTTTATATATAGAAATCTAATGCAAGGTCATGAATATTATCAGTCTTTATGCTTGTATGTTTCGTTGCTGTGTTCTGTCATGTGCTTTGCAGGATTGTGGACGGAGGTTTGGTGTGTTTGCCTTGTGCTCTTTTTGTGGATAATTGTTGTTTTGTTGTCTCACTTTCTCTTTTCTTTCTTTCTCTCTATAAAAAAATAATAATAATAAAAAATAATAAAAAAAAATAAAATGAAAAATACATATTGGAGTGAGAGGATGGCTATAAGGTGTGAAGGGAGGCCATCTATAAATGAAAAAAAAAAAAAGAGTTGTTGTTGAAACCTCAACCTCCATGCTTGTCTGGGCTATACTTTCATCCTGATAGCCTTCCTCATCACTGCTAGCTGAACTTCCATCATCATCATGCATGGCCTGAGGAGTCCATTCCTCCTCCTCCTCCTCTTCCTCATCTTCTCCTAACTGTTATATGTCACTTGAATTGCCATCTATTATCATATTGATGACATTTTCCAATGTACTTTCTTTTTCTCTCTTCTTCATCAATTCTCTTTGACATCTAAAAATACACACATACATAATTGGTCAGTACAGCATAGAGATTATAATTTCAACCACTTTGAAAATATCCAAAATGTATTTTCAAATGGCATTTCAGTGATTAACCAGTTTATATCAATTCTCAAAAATAGTGTGTGGTTGCATTGTGGCAGGAATGCTGTAGAATAAATTACTAAAATGTCACATGACAGTTTGGAACTGGAGCACCTTATATACATGCAGTATCAAGTTTGATACACACACTTTTAACACGGTTTAACTGTAAAAATATAAAATATTTTAAAGTAGTTATGCATTGCTTCAACGCAGGAAGTATTAATTTAAATAAATTACTAACAATATTGATGTTATTCTTACCATAACTTCTCCAAAATTAGTGAAGGGTTTCCTGAAAAAAGTGTGTGAATGACCTCCTGTCAGCAGACATTTTGAAAAGAAAAAAAAAAAAAAACTTTTCCACTGCCTGCAGTACATTGATAATCCACTAGATGGCAGAGTACATGTCTCAAATGAGCTACAACAGGTGTTTGAGGTAAATCCTAATCACATTGATAGAGGTCACAGAATGTTGCGTAGCAAATATGATACAAATGGCGATAAATGGCAGCACATTGTTGTTGTTGAGAATGGATTATATTTATAAGATAGAGCTGTAATCCTTTGAGTTTTTCTCTTAAGTAAATGGTAAATGGAGCTTATTTATATGGCGCTTTCCAGCCCCCTGTGAGGAGCCCCAAAGCGCTTTACAATAGTGCTGGAGTCATCTCCTTTTTAGTTTGTTTTAATTTATGACAAGCACTTTGTTTGGAATATATATACTGTATACAGTATGTATTCAGGGCCGGCCCAAGGCATAAGCGAACTAAGCGGCTGCTTAGGGCCCCGGGGCCACTAGAGGGCCCACTAAGTGGAATTGAATTTTTTTGGTAATGATTTCAATATGATTCTATTTAATATTGTAAGTTCAGCTTTCGCGATTTATTGCATATATTTACGTAGTTAAGAACTAATTATTCAGCTTTAAAAAATTTTTAACCATTTTATGTGGTTTCAAGTAATTGTGAATTTACATTATTTAAAGTACTCTGGCACAACAATTTCCTGCCATTTCCTTGATATTTGCCATTTTATTTTATTTAGTCTGTTTTTGCACAATTTAATTTATTTTTATGCATCTAAGTTATTTTATCTGTTGTTTGTTGATCATCTTACACAAAAAATTACTTCTGAACATTACTGTGCAGTTCTTTAAAACCGAAGATAATAAACTACTGTAGACAACACTTTTGCTGTAAAATACATTGCATACTGGTGGTTTTTTTTCTTCTTTTTGTTACTTTTAGTATCACAAGATCACATGTGTCAAACTCAAGGTCCGTGGGCCAAATCCAGCCCGTTTTAACCATTTCTGTGACTCCACAAAGACAGAACTTCCAAGATAACAGTTGTGTGCTTCAGTATTACTTTATTAGTCAAATCAAATCAGTTTTTGTGATTATAATGCCAAATTACTCAAACATAAAATATTTAATTTTTAGAAGTAGTCATTGAATGCAGAGAAAGTTATATTTTACCAGTTTGTTAATAGGTCGTTTTATCAATACATTCTGCCATGTCCTGCCTTTTGAGGACATTCATGATCTTGATGTGGCCCAGAATAAAAAGGAGTTTGACGCCCCTGCACTGGATGATACATATAGGATAATGTAAACAGGGCTGTCAGAGTTGCAATGAGTTTATGTTAGGTGGGTGAATGATCTGATTTGACTGTTTATTGCAGTAATCCACATTACTGTATTAGCAGAAATAGAGGGCCCCAAACAAATTTCGCTTAGGGCCCCATGGAGGCTTGGGCCGGCCCTGCCCCTCTGTTACAAATCTTGGAATAAAAATGGACTCTCATCTTACATTTGAAAATCACATTAAGCTTCTGTTTAAAACTGCTTCTTCCATCTTCGAAACATCTCCAGACTTCGCCCATCCCTAACTTTTTCTGATGCTGAGAAACTCGTCCATGCTTTTGTCTCCTCCAGGCTCGACTACTGCAACTCCCTGTTTATTGGAATCCCTGGCAAATACCTTCAGAAGCTTCAATATATTCAAAACAGTGCAGCAAGGATCTTGTTGAGAGTTCGTAAATTTGAACATATTACACCCATTCTCCATAACCTCCATTGGCTTCCTGTCACCTACAGAATTCAGTACAAAACTGCTCTCATTACACACCAATGCTTACACGGAACTTCACCTGACTATCTAAAGGACATTCTTGCACCATATTCATCCACCCGGTCTCTACGATCACAGAACAGTAATCTACTTCACATTCCACAAACCAAATTAAGGACCATGGGAGACCGGGCATTCTGTGTGGCTGCCCCCCACCTATGGAACTCCCTCCCTGACTACCTGAGAGCTCCACAGTCACTGGTTGACTTTAAACAAGGCTTAAAGACTTTTCTTTTTAAGAGAGCCTACTCTGCCTCCTCATGATTTTATCTTTGATCTTAGTTGATATTATTATTGATTTTACTTGTTTTATCACTTGTTTTATTTGATCTTCAATTTTGTTGCACTTTGTAGCACTTTGAGATTTTTGTTAATGAAAAGTGCATTATAAATTAAATTCATCATTATTATTATTATTATTATTATTATTATTATTATTATTATTATTATTATTATTATTATTATTATTATTATTATTATTATTATAAACAAGATCATCCAACTAAGATGGTGCTGCAGGACTGTTGGGAACATAATAAATCAAATTATAATAGTTTTGGATGGGTTGGGGACATTAAAGCAGAGAATCTTGGTTTAAGTAAATTCCAATATAGTGCAACAGTTCCACAATCTGAAATTCCACCATGGCTATTTATATATCCAGAAGTTGATCTCCAATTGGAGGAAATTATTAAAAAGGGAAATACTCCAGAATGGATGGTAGTGAATAAGCATCTTGAAATATATAAAGATAGCATGATCATATATACGGATGGATCTAAAGATCCAAAAAGTGGTAAAACTGGAGCATTAATGAATATCCCACACCATGGAGTCTTGCTTAAGAGGAGAACAGCTGATCATTTAGCTGTTTTTACAGTTGAATTATCAGCCATTATGCTAGCACTGGAATGGTTGCTGGATTATGATATGGGGGGTGATGGTCAATTTATAGCGTCAGACAGTCAAGTGGCATTAGTAAGTATAAAATCTGGCAAAGCTTCCAGATTGGATTTGTTGTTTAGAATACACCAATTATTAGTTCAGCTACATAATAGAAAATACTATGTCCGATTTGTCTGGATTCCTGCTCATGCAGGTGTAGAAGGTAATGAGGAAGTAGATATTCTTACAAAACAGGCTTTGCAATCAGAAATTGTTCATTTAAATATTCCATTGAGTAAAAATGAGGGAAAATCAATTATTTAGTAATCTTCTGTCCCTATTCTGCTGGCCTACAAGAACTGCTGCAGGTGTGCTCTGTTTATGGAAGTGACTTTGATATAAAATATAATAATAATATTAATAATAATGAATTCAATTTATAACGCGCTTTTCATTAGTGAAAATCTCAAAGCGCTACACACATTGAATGCTACACACATTCATACACCGGTAGTGGCAGACTACCATGCAAGGTGCTTTCCAGTCCTACCGGGAGCAACTCGGGGTTAAGTGTCTTGCCCAAGGACACAACGACACATGGTGTGGGGAACCGGGATTCGAACCCCCAACCTTCCGATCGGGGGACGACTGCCATTACCACTACGCCACGGCCGCCCCACGAAGAAAAGCAACATCATGATTGTGCGGTGCAGAGAAGACTCCAGTTGATGTTCCCTGACTTCTTTCTGTCGGGCAACAGGCTGGATGTCAGTGATGAACAGTGGTGTCAAAAGTATTCACATTCATTACTCAAGTAGAAGTATAGATACTGGGATTTAAAAATACTTCTGTAGAAGTAGAAGTATCAACTCTAGCTTTTTACTCAAGTAAAAGTAAAAAAGTACTGGTTTCAAAACTACTTAAAAGTATAAAAGTAAAAGTAGCGTAAGAAAAAGCAACAACAAAGACAAATGCTTAGGCCGCACCACACATACTATTGTATAAAACCCCACCTCCCCCACAAAAATCATTTTTTTAGACTAGATTATATTATATTGTTAATGTTGAAAAACTAGGGGTGCACTAAGCTACCTGTCTTAACTGCATATATGCCCATTGAAAATAGACACATTTAAATGCAAATTTAAATATATTAAAATAACCATATAGGGGTATTATTGAGCATTACCATATGTTTCATGGAGCTGAAGATATGACTAATTGCAAAAAGTCAAACTTCAAAACATGTCATCAATTACTTTTATTGATGCATCTACATTTAACTTTCAGCCAAACATGGAACGTTCAAGAGTTACCAATAGGCTTGGTTCAGCCGCAAAAGCAGCTGGTTTTCAAAGTTCTTTGAGCCAATGCATGCTCTTCTTGGACTGAAGATCAGCCCAGCAACACTAAACAGTCTTTCACAGGCTGCTGAGGCTGGAAGTGCTGTATTTAGCTTAAGTGATAGATGGCACACAGCTGGGAAGGACTTCAGTACCTCCAATGTGTCTCCTGGGCACCCTAGGTATGCATCCAACTGCCGGGTTGTGTCAAGAGAGCCGGTTTTCTTCATCGAGGAAAAGAAGTCCTCTTCCTCAGATGATTGGGAGCCCTCGCTGATGTGACTTTCGGCTTGACAGTCCAAGTGGCTTCTGATATAGTCAAGGCCTGTGGAATAAACAACAAAAATCAAGACAATTTAGGTCACATAGCAGGTAATTTGTGTTTGCTACTGTATGTAAATTTGTGCTCTATTTTCTGGTCCCAAATTGGCTGCCGTACTGAAGGAAATTAACTTTGTGACTAATTATTTGAGTTTCAGATCCAGTCTTATATTATCATTTGCTACATACTAATTATTTATCACGTTATTTATAGTACCACTGCTCCACAGCCACCCTGTATTACAAAGTGGTGTGTGTGTGTGTGTGTGTGTCATTAAATATCGTACTTATTTCACTACTACTAGGGGAAGTTGATAAGTGAGACACTTACCAAGTTTGAGAATATTTTCATCACTTGTCCAGCAGGTCTTAAATTTGGGAACTAGAATGGCTGCAGCTATCAGCTCTGGATCTGCAAGCATCTCTCCAAAGCGTTTCTCAAGGCCTGAAAGGAGTGCTGCAATCAAGGGCTCACAGAACTTGGAGGCGACCTGAAGTTGCTGGAGCTTGATCTTTAGTAGAGTTATGGTGGGGACCAACCAGCCCATCTGCACATTGCTTTCTCCCTGAAGAACGTTAAGTGCCTGTGCAACTGGGTTCATCGTCTTAGCGTATTCTGCAAGAAATGCAAGTTCCACTGGAGTAAACCTGTACAAAGAAGAAAAGAAAAACACAAAATAGAACATTTAGCCTACTTGATGTAGCACATTCAAGTGTAAGAACTAATAACTAAAAAGGAAAATTATTGTCACCCAGTACTTCAGCAATGTAGCTATATTCCTTCAAATCACATCCATAGTCAACATGTGGACCGCAAATTAGCATAGTGCACACGTGTTCTGCAGCAGGGGTTCCTAACTTTTCCATGCCATGCCTTGCAAACTCCAATGGCTCATGGCTAGAGACCCCCCTTGTAAACCCATAAACAATGCTCAGAATGCAGATGCAGAATAAAAAAAAAATCACTTCATTAACTTAAAGGCAGGAAAAAAAAACACTTACATAGGTGTATCTAGTTCACTGCAGACAGCTGCAAGGGCTCCTTCGCCTTCCTCTCTTGAAATTCTCACTATTCTCTCTACGGCTGAGAAGAGTGAATTCCACCTTGTGACAACAGGCCGTATGAGTTGGAGTTTGCAGTGGTCTTCAATTACTTCAGATGCAGTGGCTGATCTTGAATTTTTGTTCCACAGGCTAGAGCATTTGGCAAATGTGGACCTTGACACACGCTTGTACAATGGGTTGACCTCTGCTTTTGAAGCATCCACGGTGGACACTAAGTTGAGGAGATGACAGGCACAGCGATGGTGCTTGGGTAGCTGGTATTCCAAGTAGTCATCTTCGTCCAACAGTGCTCCAGCATCAACAAACTCAACATCCTCAGTGCTTTCCTCTTCTTCATCAAAAACATCATTTTGGCCACCATCATCTTCTTCGCCATCACCCTCTCCTAGAGGCTCAGGAGTGTTGTTCTTGTCTGTCTGCCCATAAACTCTGAAGGCTTTCAGGAAGTTTGATCCATTGTCAGTTGTCGTGCGAACGATCTTCTCTTGGATATTAAATTCTGTATGAATGTCATTTAGGGCTCCAGCCAGGGCAGAAAAGGTATGTGACCCTTTAAGTTGCTTGCATGCCAGGGCAGCACAGCACCTCTGCATGGTCTGGGGGTTAAACCAGTGTGCAGTGACGCCAATGAAACCGCGACGGTGTGCCGTCCAGCAGTCTGTTGTTGTTGCTATGAACTTAATGTCATCAAGGGCAGCTTTCAGATTTATTTTCATTTCTGCAGAGGCCTTTACGACTTTGTTTACAACAGTATTGCGTGTCATGACATTTGTATTTGGCTGAAGATGTTGCACAAGATCAATAAAGCCCTGTTGCTGAACAATGTGTGGTGGATGCAAGCCTTGGACAACGAATTTCAGGACGACTTTATCCACACTTGCCTGGGACACTCTTCGCGTCTCCCACAGCTTGGTTTGTTTTGAGGGTGGGCCCAAGGAACCTTCAGTGGATGACTTCCTTTTGAGGGCTACTGAAGTCATTTGTGTGTACTTTTGTAGATGTGTGGGGTGTCTCTTCTGTGGAGAAAATAAATGCACACAAACAGTTGAGATGCATACCATTTCTCTCAAATCACAAGCTCAGACCTAGGACTTCATTTATAAACTTCAAGCATGCAATTTATTACAGATGAAGGTCAGACTACAAGTTAGGGAGCAGTTTCACTGTTCACTTATGAAGAGCATCTATTCTGTGTAAATGATTCCTGTTCTCTTTCGTTTAACCAGCAGATTGCAGTTTTTTAAAGCTGAAATCTACCACAATGTGACTGTAATTACTCTGGCCGCTATAGAGGCGCTGTTGACTCTTAAGGCCGCGTTGACTACCGCTAATTCCGTTAGCTTGAAAACGAAGACGGTGAAAAATCAACTTTTGGGATGAGTTTTAGCCTGGATGTGACAATCGCTTAAACAAACGTTCTGTTAAGAAAATAATCGATGTGTTTAAAATGTTTAGAAAAGGTTCTGTGAACTTTTAGATATTAAATGCACCAGACTTTTCCCTTTTTTTCTATCTGGCTGACGTCACTACGTCGATGTGTTGTTTGTGTTGCGTTTAGGGACGTGCGTGCAGTCGGACGTTTGTGTTCTCCCGAAGTCTAAACGCTCTAAAACCCCTTTAAATATCTCAAAACACCGCGGTTAAACAGTTTCTGATGATATTTCATGCATAGAACGAACAAGTCAGACAATCTGTCAGTATTGTGCTAACAAAACTGAAATTTGACGACCAGCACCGCGTGTCACGTGATCGCTTTGAATCGATCACAGCGCATAAACAGACGCTATGAACGTAGCGTCACCAATAGCTTATCACAAATTTAGACTCTTTTTCAACTCATAAGACGCTTAAATGCACCCCAAAAATTCTGTAAACGTATCGTTTCACATCCGAACAGTTATACCAAGCTGCGCCCAGTAAAAATAGCTCAATAAATGTCGCCCACACGGATTTTCCCATATTTAGCAACACGTCAGAGCTAAAATGGGCCGAGTCAGAACCTCGATCCGACAGCTTCAGCCACTATTATTCCTGCTTAAAATGTAACGATACCAAAAGAGAAACAATGTTAGCACGCAAACCCTGAGCATGTAGCTAGTTCCATACCTCCTAACCATAGAAAACATTATACAACATTAGTATGTTACTAGGTCACTAGAAGTCAGTAATCATCAACTGATAAAAAAAAAAAAAACTTTCAGCTTACCTCAATATGTTTTTTCAGATTAGATGGAGAGTTTTTGAAAGCCATTAGCTCATTGTACTTGGGTGCGCAGAGCTTGCAGCGCATACGAAAAGAGTTGTTTTTGTATCCAACCATTTCAAAAAAATCTTCGAGGTACGGCCAGGGATGTACATGGATCGGCTGGTCTTCTTGGCTACCAACCTCCTCGCTGGTGCTTGATTGTGACATTTCCTTCGAGTTCTCTTCAGTCTCTGCCACGGACATTTTCAAGCTACTCTGCTGCGACCACAGACCTGCTCTGGCGCGTGACGTGATGTGTCATGGATCGCATACAAACCAATAAGGTGTCGGAATGCTATAAGTTTAAACTTCTCATCCAACCACAATCGATTTCACTCTATCCGGATGGCGCAATTTCTCTGGACATTTTTTTTAACATGACTAGCTGAAAAAAAAAAAAAAAACGGCAAAATGAAAGAAAAGTAACGAGGCTATTTTTAAAAAGTAAGGAGTAGAAAGTACCAGTAATTGCGTGAAAATGTAAGAAGTAGAAGTATAAAGTAGGCTGAAAAATAATTACTTTACTAAAGTATAGATAACTAAAATTTGTACTTAAGTAAAGTAACGAAGTATTTATACTTCGTTACTTGACACCTTTGGTGATGAATATAAATATTTGGGGCACTATTTGACTGCAGACCTGTCAGATGATAGAGACATTTACAGACAATGCCGTATGCGTTATGGACAAGCTAACACGTTGATCCGTAGGTTTGGAATGTGCTCAACATCTGTTAAGATCCAACTCTTTAAGGCCTACTGCACTCCTTTGTACACCGCTCACCTGTGGAGACGTTATAAAAAGAGCAGTATGTATAGACTAACTGTGGCATATAATGATGGCCTTCGGATGATGCTGAGGGTACCTCGATGGAGCAGTGCGAGCAAAATGTTTGCAGATGCAGGTGTGCCTACCTGCCAAGCGGTGCTGCGTAACCTCATGTATAGATGCATGTGCAGATTGTCTGAATCTGAAAACTGTATCATCACTACACTGACCAACCCTGGACTAAGCTCTGTGAGATATTTTTCTATTTTAAGGACTCATTGGCGGATGAGCCTCTATAGAAAAGTTTTTAAATCTTTTTAAATCTTTTTATTTATTCTTATTTTTATTTATTTTTCTTTCCTTATTATATACATATATGGATCTTACATTGTGTCTGAAATAAAGAAACTACTACTACTACTACTATACAAAAAGAAATTCTTAAGACCTGGCAGGAGCAATGGGATGACAATGATAACGGAAGACATCTATATACAATTCAAAAGAATGTGGGGGAAAATAAATGTTTGAGCGGAAGGCGAAAGGAGGAAGTAGTTATGTCAAGACTTAGAATAGGACATTCTGGGCTTAATAGTTCTCTTTTAAAAATAGGAAAACATGAAAATGGGGCCTGCGATCACTGCCCTCAGATGGAAACTGTGGAGCATGTTTTGTTACATTGTGATAAATATTTAGAAAAACGTCAGCTTTTGGAATCATCACTAAACAAAAAGAATATCGGACTATCTATGATCAGTCTATTAGAAAATAAATCGAGCGATGTTAAAAACCACTTGTTTAAGTATTTAAATAACACGGGCTTAATAAATCACATTTAATGTATGAGTATTTAAGTATCTGTATGCCGGTGCATGCTTCAACATGCAAACATGTAGTTAAGAAATAGGTTAGGGTGTGAATTTGCACGCCATACACATCGTTGTGATGTGTCAAATTCCCTCTGACATCACTGATAACCACACTCCAGTCTGGTAGGTGGCGGTAAATGCACCTTAAGTTGGTTGCCAGCCACCAATAAAAACCAAAAGAAGAAGAAGAAGCTGTTAAAGTCAGTGGGTTCCCTATTGTAAGACTTAAGAGTGTCTTCATTAGGGTTATCTCACACAATGTTAAAATGAATAGTTTGGATACAAAATTTTCATTATACAGAGTCACATACCTGAATAGTATAGGATTGGAAAAATATCGGTATCGGTCGATACTCAATTATGAAGTATCGTATCGGATTGGAAGTGAAAAATGTGGATCGGTGCATCCCTAACCATCGCATAACTTTTTAACCAACTTGGCTACATGAAACCTGGTTATAGACAGACCATCCCTGAAGTCCCTCAACTCAGCTTCCTCCATGGAAGACATGCCAGTAAAATTGAGAAGGTCAGAGAAGTATTCCTTCCACTTGCCACCTTCACTGAACTAGGGGTTGAACGAGTACATAATTTTTAAACTCGACATTAACATAAAAAAGCTCGATTAGTGCTCGAGTAGTCAATGATGTCATAGAGGCAAAATAAATAAATATATAAAAATGCATAAAAACTTCATTATTTACCCCCCAAAAAAAAGACCAACAAAACATTGGGAGCATTTATTATGCTCCTATCATTTATCATACTGCAGATAAGTCACAGGAAAAACAAAACTATTAGTTTAATTATAATTATTAACTATTAATATTTAAAGTGAAAGTACCGTGCGGCGCTGAAACCGAAACTTAAAAAAACAAATGGGGCCACGCCACAGCCACACCGCACCACTGCCTGCAGTGCTGTGCAATTTAGGTTTACTTTTAGAGATTAATGTGTTCATAGGTTTTTAATAGAGAGATGAATATTTGTTGCGTTTTGTTTGTGAAACGAGAGAGGAAGCCGTTTCGGCCGTGTTGTATGTGACCTGCAATCCAACACCGCCCCCTCCTGTCACAGTCTACGGTGGTGACAGAAGTTAATTCAATGAGCAGCAAAGCATTCTATAAAATTATAAACTGTTTCATAATAATAAAACACGATGCATTTTTACCTTTTTGACAAGACTGGACCAGCTCCATACATCCGTGCGCACAAAGGAATCCATTTTGAAGCATCTACTAAAAGCTAAAAGCTACCCAGCGCTCGGTTTTTATCACGTGATGTGACGTACTGATGTTACCGCGATGTGATGACGTCACTACGGGTACTCGAGGTGGACAAAAAAGCCTCGATAGAAGTCAAAGCACTTGATCTGTCGATAACTCGGTGAATCTGTTAAAGCACTACAGGTATTCCCCGATTTACGAGCGAGATCCGTTACGAGGCGCTCGTAAACCGGAAATCTCGTAATTTGGAACGGTTGCCATGTCTCTCGTAAGTCCGGAATTTCGCTCGTAAATTGGAACGGTTTCGCTAGCGCGACTACAAACACTCGTTTTTCATCAAAAAACTGCTTATGAGTGCATAAAAATGATCGGAAACGTGTGTCCGTATGTTTAGCTAACTAACTGTGGTGAAAAAACACATGAAAACTCAGTATTTTTTGCGTTTTTTCCAAAAATTTGCCAGCTCGTAAGTCTGGAACCTCGCAGATCAGAGCGCTCGTAATTCGGGGACTACCTGTACACTGAACACAGTGTTAGTAAAGCATTGCTTTCTCAGACTCAGCTGCCTGATGGTTTGCCAGAATATCCTCGGAGCCGATCAAAATTCTCTGTCCAAGACCTCACCAAACTTCTCCCACATCCAAGTTTTTGCCTCAACAACAGCCAGGGCTGCAGCCTGCTTGGCCTGCTGATACTCCTCATTTGATCCTTAATGTTGCTATTGAGCGAGTTAAGAAAAGCACTACGTAATGCCTTCTCACCCCAACCAGATTCCTCTGTGAGAATGCGGAAGCGAATGGAAAACTTTGCTACGGTGTCTTTTCCCTGCCGGACTGAAAACAGTTTCTGAGCAGCTTCTTCTTGGAGTAAAGGATAATCAAATACCTTGAGGAAGTCTCTGATGAAATCAGCAAAAGGCAAAGCCTGGATCGGACGTTGGTGGAGGTAAGCGTTGACCCACTGAAGTGCTTCACCCTTCAGAGCGGCGACTATATATGATATACGAGAAGAGTCAGAGGAGTATGTTACCGAAGCACGGCTGAACGCCAGATTGCACTGAAGCAGAAAGCCCCCACACTTTCTTGTGTCACCCTCAAACAACTCTGAAGGCTTGATATCAGGTTCTTTGACATGTTGAATGTGTCCGGTTCCTGTGGGGTCCATGGTTTTAGGCTGTTTGGGAGAAGAAGAGGGATTATTGTTTGTCCTTTGTTGGAGAGAAAAAACCATACTACCTAGTTTAAGGAGATTATCCTGCATTATTTCTTGCTGTTTCAGAACCTGTTGTAAGGCCAGAGTTAGAGAGTCTCTCCCCTGACTACTACCTGGTTGAAGTGGTTCTTCCCCAGTCGTGCCAGAGGGGTCAGTTTGGCTGGGACAAACTATCATGGTGTCGTTTGTAGGACCCCGAAGTGGCAGACCGAGAAAGAGTACACAACAACCAGGAATACAAAAATAAGTGTTCTTTATTTACAGGTGCAGTTGGAGGGAAAAAGCTGGAAGAGAAGGGAGTAGAGGTGAGTATCCAATCTTGTTGTTTTGATGCTTGAATCTTGAAGTAATTGGAATTGTCTTACTTGTAGTTTTCAGGAGAAAGAACCAGAGGAGAGTTGAGGTCCTGGTTTCAATGATGAGATGGTGCAGGTGAGGAGCGGTGGAGAGAGGAACAGGTAGACCCAGTACTTGTAGAACCGTTGATGAGACTGGACTCTTGGTGTTTCTGCAGGTGCACCCGAAGGTGCTGGAAGAAGCCCGTGGAAGGACTTCAGAGAAGCAGGACATGGAAGTCCCATAGGCAGAAGTTGTCCCAGCACTGAAGAGATGTCCAGCTGCTGCTTAAGGGCCAGTTTACACGGCGCGTATTTTGAGTGTAACCACTACTTTTTCTTTGCGACTTTGCTTATCGCCTACACGACGCTGCTGGCCCCCCTCGATGACACCGATACTTTTCTGACCCTGCTCTCAAGGTGGAAGTTTTTCGCTGACCCCCCGCTGATAATGTAAACATCTCCCGTGGAGCTTTTGTGTCAACCACATGCGCGCAGCCCGCACGCGCGGACAGTCTGACATTTCACGTGTCACGTTGCAAAATATAACAGTTTAACAATAATAAACAGTATTTATGTTGGCGTGGGAGATGTAAATTTATCTGAACTACAGTATCTATCTGGACTCGTTACATTTTTTAAACAGTGCGTAACGTGCTGTGAAAATGAAGACACCAGGTTTATTTTTTATTTATTTATTTATTCAGCACCACAAACTTTACGTAACACAAACACTGAGAATTAAACTGAACACACTATTAAAACACGTGAACCGAACTGTAACTATGTTAATGAACTGGACTCGTGCTGTGTGTTCATCTGGACCCATCAGAACCGCGCCGAACCGTCTGCCTGCTGGAGCGACAGCTTCTCCACCTGGCAGAAATAAATAAATAAATAAATAAAAACTCAGTTGTTGTGTGATCAAAGTAAACACAAGCAAACATTATATTAAGAACGTTGATTTACCTGCTGTAAGTCAGCTGTTTATCACGCTGGAAAGTCCGGTTCTGGTCCACAGTCCACTCAGCGGTTCTGGTTCTGGTCCACAGGCTCAGCGTGTGTGGTGTGCAGCTTGTTAGATGAAGCGGGTCCCACTGACTCAAATCTGTTGACTCTTATCCAAATTCCAGCTTTAACTTGTTGTTAACTTGTTGACAACAACTTGTAGTTAGCTGATTTTAGCCAGAGAGGAAAACAGACAAAGCAGCTGGTCTGTTTACCTCAGGCAGCGCATGCGCAGTAGTGAAGGTTCCAAAAATCACAGCGCCATCTAATGGCCCAGCATGGTAACTACAATGAAATCATGAGGACGGGGGGTGGAGGGGGAGAGAGTCGTATCCACAGAATTCGACCGTGTCAATGCAAAACTTTTCACCTAATTAACATACCCAAAACATCCGTTTCCCCCACACAGTGTCCGTGTAAACAGGGCCTAAGTAAGCCACCAGAATCATCCTCATCAGGCAGCAACAGGTGGGTCTCATCAGGACAATTAGAAGTGTGCTGTGGAGAGAGTGGGAGAGACAAAAACAGGGAGAAACCAGGAATCCTACAACAAGGACATAAACAAGATCATCCAACTAAGATGGTGCTGCGGGACTGTTGGGAACATAATAAATCAAATTATAATGGTTTTGGATGGGTTGGGGACATTAAAGCTGAGAATCTTGGTTTAACTAAATTCCAATATAGTGCAACAGTTCCACAATCTGAAATTCCACCATGGCCATTTATACATCCAGAAGTTGATCTCCAATTGGGGGAAATTCTTAAAAATGGAAATACTCCAGAATGGATGGTAGTGAATAAGCATCTTGAAAGATATAAAGATAGCATGATTATATATACGGATGGATCTAAAGATCCAAATAGTGGAAAACCGGAGCAGCAATGTATATCCCACACCTTAGTCTTTCTTAAGAGGAGAACAGCTGATAATTTAGCTGTTTTTACAGTTGAATTATCAGCCATTATACTAGCACTGGAATGGTTGCTGGATTATGATATGGGGGGTGATTGTCAATTTATAATAGCGTCAGACAGCCGAGCGGCATTATTAAGTATAAAGTCTGGAAAAGCTTCCAGATTGGATTTGCTGTTTAGAATACACCAATTATTGGTTCAGCTACATAACAAAAAATACTATGTCCGATTTGTCTGGATTCCTGCTCATGCAGGTGTAGAAGGTAATGAGGAAGTAGATAATCTTGCAAAACAGGCTTTGAAATCAGAAATTGTTCATTTAAATATTCCATTATGTAAAAATGAGGGAAAATCAATTATACAAAAAGAAATTTCTAAGACCTGGCAGGAGCAATGGGATGACAATGATAATGGAAGACATCTATATACAATTCAAAAGAATGTGGGGGGAAATAAATGTTTGAGTGGAAGGCGAAAGGAGGAAGTAGTTATGTCAAGACTTAGAATAGGACATTCTGGGCTTAATAGTTCTCTTTTAAAAATAGGAAAACATGAAAATGGGGCCTGCGATCACTGCCCTCAGATGGAAACTGTGGAGCATGTTTTGTTACATTGTGATAAATATTTAGAAAAACGTCAGCTTTTGGAATCATCACTAAACAAAAAGAATATCGGACTATCTATGATCAGTCTATTAGAAAATAAATCGAGCGATGTTAAAAACCACTTGTTTAAGTATTTAAATAACACGGGCTTAATAAATCACATTTAATGTATGAGTATTTAAGTATCTGTATGCCGGTGCATGCTTCAACATGCAAACATGTAGTTAAGAAATAGGTTAGGGTGTGAATTTGCACGCCATACACATCGTTGTGATGTGTCAAATTCCCTCTGACATCACTGATAACCACACTCCAGTCTGGTAGGTGGCGGTAAATGCACCTTAAGTTGGTTGCCAGCCACCAATAAAAACCAAAAGAAGAAGAAGAAGCTGTTAAAGTCAGTGGGTTCCCTATTGTAAGACTTAAGAGTGTCTTCATTAGGGTTATCTCACACAATGTTAAAATGAATAGTTTGGATACAAAATTTTCATTATACAGAGTCACATACCTGAATAGTATAGGATTGGAAAAATATCGGTATCGGTCGATACTCAATTATGAAGTATCGTATCGGATTGGAAGTGAAAAATGTGGATCGGTGCATCCCTAACCATCGCATAACTTTTTAACCAACTTGGCTACATGAAACCTGGTTATAGACAGACCATCCCTGAAGTCCCTCAACTCAGCTTCCTCCATGGAAGACATGCCAGTAAAATTGAGAAGGTCAGAGAAGTATTCCTTCCACTTGCCACCTTCACTGAACTAGGGGTTGAACGAGTACATAATTTTTAAACTCGACATTAACATAAAAAAGCTCGATTAGTGCTCGAGTAGTCAATGATGTCATAGAGGCAAAATAAATAAATATATAAAAATGCATAAAAACTTCATTATTTAAAAAAAAAAGACCAACAAAACATTGGGAGCATTTATTATGCTCCTATCATTTATCATACTGCAGATAAGTCACAGGAAAAACAAAACTATTAGTTTAATTATAATTATTAACTATTAATATTAAAAGTGAAAGTACCGTGCGGCGCTGAAACCGAAACTTAAAAAAACAAATGGGGCCACGCCACAGCCACACCGCACCACTGCCTGCAGTGCTGTGCAATTTAGGTTTACTTTTAGAGATTAATGTGTTCATAGGTTTTTAATAGAGAGATGAATATTTGTTGCGTTTTGTTTGTGAAACGAGAGAGGAAGCCGTTTCGGCCGTGTTGTATGTGACCTGCAATCCAACACCGCCCCCTCCTGTCACAGTCTACGGTGGTGACAGAAGTTAATTCAATGAGCAGCAAAGCATTCTATAAAATTATAAACTGTTTCATAATAATAAAACACGATGCATTTTTACCTTTTTGACAAGACTGGACCAGCTCCATACATCCGTGCGCACAAAGGAATCCATTTTGAAGCATCTACTAAAAGCTAAAAGCTACCCAGCGCTCGGTTTTTATCACGTGATGTGACGTACTGATGTTACCGCGATGTGATGACGTCACTACGGGTACTCGAGGTGGACAAAAAAGCCTCGATAGAAGTCAAAGCACTTGATCTGTCGATAACTCGGTGAATCTGTTAAAGCACTACAGGTATTCCCCGATTTACGAGCGAGATCCGTTACGAGGCGCTCGTAAACCGGAAATCTCGTAATTTGGAACGGTTGCCATGTCTCTCGTAAGTCCGGAATTTCGCTCGTAAATTGGAACGGTTTCGCTAGCGCGACTACAAACACTCGTTTTTCATCAAAAAACTGCTTATGAGTGCATAAAAATGATCGGAAACGTGTGTCCGTATGTTTAGCTAACTAACTGTGGTGAAAAAACACATGAAAACTCAGTATTTTTTGCGTTTTTTCCAAAAATTTGCCAGCTCGTAAGTCTGGAACCTCGCAGATCAGAGCGCTCGTAATTCGGGGACTACCTGTACACTGAACACAGTGTTAGTAAAGCATTGCTTTCTCAGACTCAGCTGCCTGATGGTTTGCCAGAATATCCTCGGAGCCGATCAAAATTCTCTGTCCAAGACCTCACCAAACTTCTCCCACATCCAAGTTTTTGCCTCAACAACAGCCAGGGCTGCAGCCTGCTTGGCCTGCTGATACTCCTCATTTGATCCTTAATGTTGCTATTGAGCGAGTTAAGAAAAGCACTACGTAATGCCTTCTCACCCCAACCAGATTCCTCTGTGAGAATGCGGAAGCGAATGGAAAACTTTGCTACGGTGTCTTTTCCCTGCCGGACTGAAAACAGTTTCTGAGCAGCTTCTTCTTGGAGTAAAGGATAATCAAATACCTTGAGGAAGTCTCTGATGAAATCAGCAAAAGGCAAAGCCTGGATCGGACGTTGGTGGAGGTAAGCGTTGACCCACTGAAGTGCTTCACCCTTCAGAGCGGCGACTATATATGATATACGAGAAGAGTCAGAGGAGTATGTTACCGAAGCACGGCTGAACGCCAGATTGCACTGAAGCAGAAAGCCCCCACACTTTCTTGTGTCACCCTCAAACAACTCTGAAGGCTTGATATCAGGTTCTTTGACATGTTGAATGTGTCCGGTTCCTGTGGGGTCCATGGTTTTAGGCTGTTTGGGAGAAGAAGAGGGATTATTGTTTGTCCTTTGTTGGAGAGAAAAAAACCATACTACCTAGTTTAAGGAGATTATCCTGCATTATTTCTTGCTGTTTCAGAACATGGTGTAAGGCCAGAGTTAGAGAGTCTCTCCCCTGACTACTACCTGGTTGAAGTGGTTCTTCCCCAGTCGTGCCAGAGGGGTCAGTTTGGCTGGGACAAACTATCATGGTGTCGTTTGTAGGACCCCGAAGTGGCAGACCAAGAAAGAGTACACAACAACCAGGAATACAAAAATAAGTGTTCTTTATTTACAGGTGCAGTTGGAGGGAAAAAGCTGGAAGAGAAGGGAGTAGAGGTGAGTATCCAATCTTGTTGTTTTGATGCTTGAATCTTGAAGTAATTGGAATTGTCTTACTTGTAGTTTTCAGGAGAAAGAACCAGAGGAGAGTTGAGGTCCTGGTTTCAATGATGAGATGGTGCAGGTGAGGAGCGGTGGAGAGAGGAACAGGTAGACCCAGTACTTGTAGAACCGTTGATGAGACTGGACTCTTGGTGTTTCTGCAGGTGCACCCGAAGGTGCTGGAAGAAGCCCGTGGAAGGACTTCAGAGAAGCAGGACATGGAAGTCCCATAGGCAGAAGTTGTCCCAGCACTGAAGAGATGTCCAGCTGCTGCTTAAGGGCCAGTTTACACGGCGCGTATTTTGAGTGTAACCACTACTTTTTCTTTGCGACTTTGCTTATCGCCTACACGACGCTGCTGGCCCCCCTCGATGACACCGATACTTTTCTGACCCTGCTCTCAAGGTGGAAGTTTTTCGTAGACCCCCCGCTGATAATGTAAACATCTCCCGTGGAGCTTTTGTTTGAACACATGCGCGCAGCACGCACGCGCAGACAGTCTGACATTTCACGTGTCACGTTGCAAAATATAACAGTTTAACAATAATAAACAGTATTTATGTTGGCGTGGGAGATGTAAATTTATCTGAACTACAGCATCTATCTGGACTCGTTACATTTTTTAAACAGTGCGTAACGTGCTGTGAAAATGAAGACACAGGTTTATTTTTTATTTATTTATTTATTCACCACCACAAACTTTACGTAACACAAACACTGAGAATTAAACTGAACACACTATTAAAACACGTGAACCGAACTGTAACTATGTTAATGAACTGGACTCGTGCTGTGTGTTCATCTGGACCCATCAGAACCGCGCCGAACCGTCTGCCTGCTGGAGCGACAGCTTCTCCACCTGGCAGAAATAAATAAATAAATAAATAAAAACTCAGTTGTTGTGTGATCAAAGTAAACACAAGCAAACATTATATTAAGAACGTTGATTTACCTGCTGTAAGTCAGCTGTTTATCACGCTGGAAAGTCCGGTTCTGGTCCACAGTCCACTCAGCGGTTCTGGTTCTGGTCCACAGGCTCAGCGTGTGTGGTGTGCAGCTTGTTAGATGAAGCGGGTCCCACTGACTCAAATCTGTTGACTCTTATCCAAATTCCAGCTTTAACTTGTTGTTAACTTGTTGACAACAACTTGTAGTTAGCTGATTTTAGCCAGAGAGGAAAACAGACAAAGCAGCTGGTCTGTTTACCTCAGGCAGCGGCGGCGCATGCGCAGTAGTGAAGGTTCCAAAAATCACAGCGCCATCTAATGGCCCAGCATGGTAACTACAATGAAATCATGAGGACGGGGGGGTGGAGGGGGAGAGTCGTATCCACAGAATTCGACCGTGTCAATGCAAAACTTTTCACCTAATTAACATACCCAAAACATCCGTTTCCCCCACACAGTGTCCGTGTAAACAGGGCCTAAGTAAGCCACCAGAATCATCCTCATCAGGCAGCAACAGGTGGGTCTCATCAGGACAATTAGAAGTGTGCTGTGGAGAGAGTGGGAGAGACAAAAACAGGGAGAAACCAGGAATCCTACAACAAGGACATAAACAAGATCATCCAACTAAGATGGTGCTGCGGGACTGTTGGGAACATAATAAATCAAATTATAATGGTTTTGGATGGGTTGGGGACATTAAAGCTGAGAATCTTGGTTTAACTAAATTCCAATATAGTGCAACAGTTCCACAATCTGAAATTCCACCATGGCCATTTATACATCCAGAAGTTGATCTCCAATTGGGGGAAATTCTTAAAAATGGAAATACTCCAGAATGGATGGTAGTGAATAAGCATCTTGAAAGATATAAAGATAGCATGATTATATATACGGATGGATCTAAAGATCCAAATAGTGGAAAACCGGAGCAGCAATGTATATCCCACACCTTAGTCTTTCTTAAGAGGAGAACAGCTGATAATTTAGCTGTTTTTACAGTTGAATTATCAGCCATTATACTAGCACTGGAATGGTTGCTGGATTATGATATGGGGGGTGATTGTCAATTTATAATAGCGTCAGACAGCCGAGCGGCATTATTAAGTATAAAGTCTGGAAAAGCTTCCAGATTGGATTTGCTGTTTAGAATACACCAATTATTGGTTCAGCTACATAACAAAAAATACTATGTCCGATTTGTCTGGATTCCTGCTCATGCAGGTGTAGAAGGTAATGAGGAAGTAGATAATCTTGCAAAACAGGCTTTGAAATCAGAAATTGTTCATTTAAATATTCCATTATGTAAAAATGAGGGAAAATCAATTATACAAAAAGAAATTTCTAAGACCTGGCAGGAGCAATGGGATGACAATGATAATGGAAGACATCTATATACAATTCAAAAGAATGTGGGGGGAAATAAATGTTTGAGTGGAAGGCGAAAGGAGGAAGTAGTTATGTCAAGACTTAGAATAGGACATTCTGGGCTTAATAGTTCTCTTTTAAAAATAGGAAAACATGAAAATGGGGCCTGCGATCACTGCCCTCAGATGGAAACTGTGGAGCATGTTTTGTTACATTGTGATAAATATTTAGAAAAACGTCAGCTTTTGGAATCATCACTAAACAAAAAGAATATCGGACTATCTATGATCAGTCTATTAGAAAATAAATCGAGCGATGTTAAAAACCACTTGTTTAAGTATTTAAATAACACGGGCTTAATAAATCACATTTAATGTATGAGTATTTAAGTATCTGTATGCCGGTGCATGCTTCAACATGCAAACATGTAGTTAAGAAATAGGTTAGGGTGTGAATTTGCACGCCATACACATCGTTGTGATGTGTCAAATTCCCTCTGACATCACTGATAACCACACTCCAGTCTGGTAGGTGGCGGTAAATGCACCTTAAGTTGGTTGCCAGCCACCAATAAAAACCAAAAGAAGAAGAAGAAGCTGTTAAAGTCAGTGGGTTCCCTATTGTAAGACTTAAGAGTGTCTTCATTAGGGTTATCTCACACAATGTTAAAATGAATAGTTTGGATACAAAATTTTCATTATACAGAGTCACATACCTGAATAGTATAGGATTGGAAAAATATCGGTATCGGTCGATACTCAATTATGAAGTATCGTATCGGATTGGAAGTGAAAAATGTGGATCGGTGCATCCCTAACCATCGCATAACTTTTTAACCAACTTGGCTACATGAAACCTGGTTATAGACAGACCATCCCTGAAGTCCCTCAACTCAGCTTCCTCCATGGAAGACATGCCAGTAAAATTGAGAAGGTCAGAGAAGTATTCCTTCCACTTGCCACCTTCACTGAACTAGGGGTTGAACGAGTACATAATTTTTAAACTCGACATTAACATAAAAAAGCTCGATTAGTGCTCGAGTAGTCAATGATGTCATAGAGGCAAAATAAATAAATATATAAAAATGCATAAAAACTTCATTATTTACCAAAAAAAAAAAGACCAACAAAACATTGGGAGCATTTATTATGCTCCTATCATTTATCATACTGCAGATAAGTCACAGGAAAAACAAAACTATTAGTTTAATTATAATTATTAACTATTAATATTAAAAGTGAAAGTACCGTGCGGCGCTGAAACCGAAACTTAAAAAACAAATGGGGCCACGCCACAGCCACACCGCACCACTGCCTGCAGTGCTGTGCAATTTAGGTTTACTTTTAGAGATTAATGTGTTCATAGGTTTTTAATAGAGAGATGAATATTTGTTGCGTTTTGTTTGTGAAACGAGAGAGGAAGCCGTTTCGGCCGTGTTGTATGTGACCTGCAATCCAACACCGCCCCCTCCTGTCACAGTCTACGGTGGTGACAGAAGTTAATTCAATGAGCAGCAAAGCATTCTATAAAATTATAAACTGTTTCATAATAATAAAACACGATGCATTTTTACCTTTTTGACAAGACTGGACCAGCTCCATACATCCGTGCGCACAAAGGAATCCATTTTGAAGCATCTACTAAAAGCTAAAAGCTACCCAGCGCTCGGTTTTTATCACGTGATGTGACGTACTGATGTTACCGCGATGTGATGACGTCACTACGGGTACTCGAGGTGGACAAAAAAGCCTCGATAGAAGTCAAAGCACTTGATCTGTCGATAACTCGGTGAATCTGTTAAAGCACTACAGGTATTCCCCGATTTACGAGCGAGATCCGTTACGAGGCGCTCGTAAACCGGAAATCTCGTAATTTGGAACGGTTGCCATGTCTCTCGTAAGTCCGGAATTTCGCTCGTAAATTGGAACGGTTTCGCTAGCGCGACTACAAACACTCGTTTTTCATCAAAAAACTGCTTATGAGTGCATAAAAATGATCGGAAACGTGTGTCCGTATGTTTAGCTAACTAACTGTGGTGAAAAAACACATGAAAACTCAGTATTTTTTGCGTTTTTTCCAAAAATTTGCCAGCTCGTAAGTCTGGAACCTCGCAGATCAGAGCGCTCGTAATTCGGGGACTACCTGTACACTGAACACAGTGTTAGTAAAGCATTGCTTTCTCAGACTCAGCTGCCTGATGGTTTGCCAGAATATCCTCGGAGCCGATCAAAATTCTCTGTCCAAGACCTCACCAAACTTCTCCCACATCCAAGTTTTTGCCTCAACAACAGCCAGGGCTGCAGCCTGCTTGGCCTGCTGATACTCCTCATTTGATCCTTAATGTTGCTATTGAGCGAGTTAAGAAAAGCACTACGTAATGCCTTCTCACCCCAACCAGATTCCTCTGTGAGAATGCGGAAGCGAATGGAAAACTTTGCTACGGTGTCTTTTCCCTGCCGGACTGAAAACAGTTTCTGAGCAGCTTCTTCTTGGAGTA
>JBBPBX010040794.1:0-29193 GCA_038048925.1 Garcialebias charrua
TGACCATCTGCTCATAATGACTCATGTTCGTGCTGCTGTTTTAATGATGTTTTTCTACTACATTAGGGCTTAGTGTATTACTAGCTGATGTTTCTCTTAGTTAATCCTAGATGTTATTACTGTTTTTCTCTTGCATTGTTGTTGGATGTAACTGGGACCCTGTGTACATAATCTCGTTTTCATCGCATGTACTACATGCGGTGCAAATGACAATAAAGACTCTCTGACTCTGATTTGCACTGCATGTGGTACATGTGATGAAACGAGATTATGTACACATGGTCCCAGTTACATCCAACAACAAAATGTAAGAGAAAAACAGTAATGACATCTAGGATATAACTAAAAAAAACATCAACTAGAAATACACTAATCACTAATGTAATAGAAAAACATCGTTACAAACAGCAGCAGGAACATGAGTCTGTATGAACAGATGGTCACAAATGAACACACAGCAACAAGAAAACAGATCGGCATCAGCATGATGTGATATTTTGCAGTGATTATTCTTATTATTTAATTATTCATGAGTCTAACAGCCTCAGGGTAGAAGCTGTTCCTCTGTCTAGTGGTTCTACATTTGATGCTCCTTAACATCTGTCCTGAGGGGAGAGGGGCAAAGAGTGTGTGTGCTGGGTTAGTGGGGTCCTTCCCCTTTACTGACTGAGGTCCACACTTTATCCATCCATCAAACATCCATCCATCCATCAAACATCCTGCTTTCCTGAACCCAGACATGGATTCTTTACTGACTGAGGTCCACACTTTATCCATCCATCCATAAAACATCCATCCATCATCCATCCATCAAACATCCATCCATCCATCCATCCATCCATCAAACATCCTGCCTTCCTGAACCCAGACAGATGGATTCTTTACTGACTGAGGTCCATGCTTTATCCATCCATCCATCAAACATCCATCCATCAAACATCCATCCATCCATCTATCAAACATCCATCCATCCATCAAACATCCTACCTTGCTGAACCCAGACAGATGGATTCTTTGACTGAGGTCCACGCTTTATCCATCCATCCATGCATCCATCCATCCATCAAACATCCACACATCCATCCATCAAACATCATCGATCCATCCATCCATCCATCAAACATACATCCATCCATCCATCAAACATCCATCCATCATCCATCCATCAAACATCCATCCATCTATCCATCAAACATCCTACCTTCCTGAACCCAGACAGATGGATTCTTTACTTACTGAGGTTCACACTTTATCCATCCATCCATCAAACATCCATCCATCTATCCATCATCCATCCATCAAACATCCATCCATCTATCCATCCATCCATCCATCCATCCATCAAACATCCTGCCTTCCTGAACCCAGACAGATGGATTCTTTACTGACTGAGGTCCATGCTTTATCCATCCATCAAACATCCATCCATCAAACATCCATCCATCCATCCATCAAACATCCATCCATCCATCCATCTATCAAACATCCATCCATCCATCAAACATCCTGCCTTGCTGAACCCAGACAGATGGATTCTTTGACTGAGGTCCACGCTTTATCCATCCATCCATGCATCCATCCATCCATCAAACATCCACACATCCATCCATCAAACATCATCGATCCATCCATCCATCCATCAAACATCCTGCCTTCCTGAACCCAAACAGATGGATTATTTACTGACTGAGGTCCATGCTTCATCCATCCATGTATCCATCCATCCATCAAACATCCATCCATCCATCATCCATCAAACATCCTGCCTTCCTGAACCCAGACATATGGATTCTTTACTGACTGAGGTCCACGCTTTATCCATCCATCCATCTATCAAACATCCATCCATCAAACATCCATCCATCAAACATCCATCCATCATCCATCCATCAAATATCCATCCATCTATCCATCAAACATCCTGCCTTCTTGAACCCAGACATATGGATTCTTTACTGACTGAGGTCCACGCTTTATCCATCCATCCATCCATCCAACATCCATCCATCCAACATCCATCCATCATCCATCCATCAAACATCCATCCATCTATCCATCAAACATCCTGCCTTCCTGAACCCAGACAGATGGATTCTTTACTGACAGAGGTCCACGCTTTATCCATCCATCTATCAAACAACCACACATCCATCCATCCATCCATCCATGTATCTATCCATCAAACATCATCCATCCATCATCAAACATCCTGCCTTCCTGAACCCAGACATATTGATTCTTTACTGACTGAGGTCCACGCTTTATCCATCCATCCATCCATCCATCAAAACATACATCCATCCATCCATCAAACATCCATCCATCAAACATCCATCCATCATCCATCCATCAAACATCCATCCATCTATCCATCAAACATCCTACCTTCCTGAACCCAGACAGATGGATTCTTTACTGACTGAGGTCCACGCTTTATCCATCCAACCATCCATCCATCCATCAAACATCCTGCCTTCCTGAACCCAGACAGATGGATTCTTTACTGACTGAGGTCCACACATGGCCAAAAACAAACAATCATGTAATGTTTATTGGTTTACATGTGACAGCAGCTATCATCAAAATGTAGAATTTCCTCTAAATATAAGTATAAATGATCTGTTACAGATGACATGTGAACACGTCCAGAGTCAAGAGATCGAAGATAGCCAGAAGCACGATCAACTTCCTTTACCATACCATACCATACCATTTTATTTATAAAGCACTTTAAACAGGAACAAGTCCACACCAAAGTGCTGGACAAACAAACACGCAACAGGCAACACATACAATGAAGTACAACACGAAAAACATAAAAACATTGCAGATCATAAATCAAACGATCCAGTACACATCAGCTGGCATTGAAAGCGATGGAGTAGTAGTGAGTTTTTAACCGGGATTTGAAAACCGAGAGGGAGGGGGCCTGTTTGATGAGCAGCGGTAACTCGTTCCAGAGTCTTGGGCCTGCTACAGAGAACGCTCTGTCACCCCTGCGCTTAAGGCGAGTTTCTGGAACTATTAAGAGTACCTGATCCTCTGACCTCAAAGCACGTGGAGGGACATATGGGTGTATCAGATCCGAGAGATAGGCGGGGGCGAGACTGTTCAGCGATTTGTAGACATACATGAGAATTTTGAATTGGATTCGAAGATGAACCGGTAGCCAGTGAAGGGAGGCCAAGACTGGTGTAATGTGCTCTCTTTTGCGTGTGCTGGTTAAAAATCGGGCAGCTGCGTTCTGAACCAGTTGTAATCGTGCAATGGTGGCTTGACTGACGCCAAACAGAAGTGAATTGCAGTAATCAAGCCTAGATGTAATGAATGCGTGAATCACTGTCTCCAGGTGCTTTTTGGATAATATGGGCTTCAGCTTAGACAGACGCCTCAGCTGGAAAAAACAGGATTTGACAATCATGTTTACATGACTGTTGAGTTTCATGGAAGGATCCATTATCACTCCCAGATTTTTGACTTTTTGTTTTTCGGACAGGGGTAGAGCAGACAGGTCAATGCAGTGGTTTGAGGTTGTGTCATTGGGAAGGAACAATATGGCTTCAGACTTCTTATCATTGAAGCTTAAGAAATTTAAAGCCATCCAGTCCCTGATGTCAGCCAGGCAGTCGAGCAGAGGTTGAATAGAGCCTGTACCATTTTGTCTTAGGGGGAAGTAGATTTGACAGTCATCAGCGTAGAAGTGGAAAGGTATATTGTGTTTCCGGAAAATAGCACCGAGTGGCAGCAGGTATAAGGAGAACAAGAGAGGACCCAGGATGGACCCCTGCGGAACCCCCCATTTAAGAGCCGCCACTGCAGAAGTAAAATCATTGATGGACACACAAAAAGACCTGTCAGAGAGGTAGGATCTGAACCAGTTTAGGGCTGATCCTGAGATGCCCACCCACTGCTCCAACCTAGCAATGAGGATCTCATGGTCAATGGTGTCGAAAGCGGATGTGAGGTCCAATAGGACAAGCAGCACAGAGTCACCAGTATCTGTGGATAGAAAGATGTCGTTAAAAACCTTCAGTAGGGCAGTCTCAGTGCTGTGGAGGGATTTGAAGCCAGACTGGAATAGCTCGGGGATAGCGTGATCCTCCAGGAAGCACTTTAGTTGGGACTCAACTATTTTCTCTAGAAGTTTAGAAACAAATGGGAGTCTGGAGACAGGCCTGAAATTGGATAATACTGACGGGTCGAGGTTTGGTTTTTTCAGGAGGGGTTGAACAGCAGCATGTTTTAATGATTTTGGCACCACACCCGAGGATAGACTGCTATTAACAATAGAGAGAATGGAGGGACCTAGAGTGTGAAAAACCTCCTTTAGAAGCCGAGGGGGGACCACATCGAAGGGGGAGCCAGATGGTTTCAGGCTACACATGACCTGCTCTAGAGAGGACAGAGAGACTGGTTCAAAATGGTCAAACACAGCAACAGATTGAGGTGGGATGGATGGATCGTGAGATGGAGGAGAAATGAGAGCCCTGGTGGTTGCGATTTTATCTAAAAAGAAATGTTGGAAGTTCTCGCACAGCTCAGTCGAGGCTTCCATGGGTGATTGTTCAGTGAGGTGGAGAACAGAGTTTAGGGTGGAGAACAGAACTCGAGGGTTACGAGAATTTGCAGCAATGATATCAGAGAAGTATTGTGATTTAGCAGTTATCACTGCTTTCTGATATCGGCGCCAGCTCTCTTTTACCATCTGAAAAGAGACCTGCAGACTGTCTATCCATTCAGAACACGAATACCAAGGTACATTTTAGTTCTTGTGTTCCTAAACAGAATTACTTGCTACGTGTGGTTTCATCAACCTTAATGTTCAATTATGTGTGTATAGGAGTGTATTGTGGTTTTTATGGACAGTTGTTTGTTTGGACAGTCATACGCTATAAACAATCAGACAATCAATCAGATAACAGCTCATTACTGTCCTGACAAAACACTGTCCTTAAAAACCACAAAACAGTCACATACACAAACACACACAACTTCAGTTGAACATGTTATATTTACATGTATATGTCTATCTGTACATTATATGTATATGCATGTTTATGCATATATACATCTATATGTTTATGCATATGTACATATATGCATATTCTTGTATATATACATATATGCATTTACATGTTTAAATGCATTTGCATATACAGTACATGTATATATGCACTTACATATACATGTATATATGCACTTACATATACATGTATATATGCACTTATATATACATGTAATAGGCATGTAAATATAACATGTTCAACTGAAATTGTGTGTGTTTGTGTGTGTGACTGTTTTGTGGTTTCTAAGGACAGTGTTTTGTCAGGACAGTAATGAGCTGTTATCTGATTGTCTGATTACTGTATAGCGTATTGCTGTCCTGACAAAACACTGTCCTTAAAAACCACAAAACAGTCACACACACAAACACACACAATTTCAGTTGAACATGTTATATTTACATGTATATGTCTATCTGTACAGCATATGTATATACATATATATACATGTATATGTTTATGCATATATACATCTATATGTTTATGCATATGTACATATATGCATATTCATGTATATATACATATACTGTATGTATTTACATTTTTATATGCATTTGCATTTACATGTATATATGCACTTACATATTCATGTATATATGCATTTGCATTTACATGTATATAGGCACTTACATATACATGTAAATAGGCACTTACATATACGTGTAATAGGCATAATATATATACATGTATATGTTTATGCATATATACATCTATATGTTTATGCATATGTACATATATGCATATTCATGTATATATACATATACTGTATGTATTTACATTTTTATATGCATTTGCATTTACATGTATATATGCACTTACATATTCATGTATATATGCATTTGCATTTACATGTATATAGGCACTTACATATACATGTAAATAGGCACTTACATATACGTGTAATAGGCATGTAAATATAACATGTTCAACTGAAATTGTGTGTGTTTGTGTGTGTGACTGTTTTGTGGTTTCTAAGGACAGTGTTTTGTCAGGACAGTAATGAGCTGTTATCTGATTGTCTGATTACTGTATAGCGTATTGCTGTCCTGACAAAACACTGTCCTTAAAAACCACAAAACAGTCACACACACAAACACACACAATTTCAGTTGAACATGTTATATTTACATCCATCCATCCATCCATCTTCTTCCGCTTATCCGGGGTCGGGTCGCGGGGGTAGCAGCCTAAGTAGGGAGGCCCAGACTTCCCTCTCCCCAGCCACTTGGAGCAGCTCCTCCGGGGGAATCCCAAGGCGTTCCCAGGCCAGCCGAGAAACATAGTCCCTCCAGCGCGTCCTGGGTCTTCCTCTGGGTCTCCTCCCGGTGGGACATGCCCGGAACACCTCACCAGGGAGGCGTCCAGGAGGCATCCTAACCAGATGCCCGAGCCACCTCAACTGGCTCCTCTCGATGTGGAGAAGCAGCGGCTCTACTCCGAGTCCCTCCCGGATGACTGAGCTTCTCACCCTATCTCTAAGGGAGAGTCCAGCCACCCTGCGGAGAAAACTCATTTCAGCCGCTTGTATCCGAGATCTTGTTCTTTCGGTCATAACCCAAAGCTCATGACCATAGATGAGGGTGGGAACGTAGATCGATCGGTAAATTGAGAGCTTTGCCTTTTGACTCAGCTCTCTCTTCACCACGACAGACCGGTACAGCGCCCGCTTCACTGCGGACGCTGCACCTATCCGCCTATCGATCTCACGCTCCAGTTTTCCCTCATTCGTGAACAAGATCCCGAGATACTTAAACTCCTCCACTTGGGGCAGGACCTCCTCCCCGACCCGGAGAGGGCATGCTACCCTTTTCCGGCTCAAGACCATGGCCTCGGATTTGGAGGAACTGATCCTCATCCCGGCCGCATCACACTCGGCTGCAAACCGCTCCAGTGAAAGTTGTAAATCACGAACTGATGAAGCCAGTAGGACCACATCATCTGCAAAAAACAGAGAAGCGATTCTAAGGCCACCAAAACGGATCCTCTCAACACCTTGGCTGCGCCTAGAAATTCTGTCCATAAAAGTTATGAACAGAATCGGTGACAAAGGGCAACCTTGGCGGAGTCCAACTCTCACCGGAAACGAGCCTGACTTACTGCCGGCAATGCGGACCAAGCTCTGACACCGGTCGTACAGGGACCTAACAGCCCATATCAAAGGGCCTGGTACCCCATACTCCCGGAGTACCCCCCACAGAACCCCCCGAGGGACGCGGTCGAATGCCTTTTCCAAGTCCACAAAGCACATGTAAACTGGTTGGGCAAACTCCCACGCACCCTCCAGGACCCTGTTGAGGGTGTAGAGCTGGTCCAGTGTTCCACGACCAGGACGAAAACCACATTGCTCCTCCTGAATCCGAGGTTCGACTATCCGACGGACCCTCCTCTCCAGAACCCCTGAATAGACCTTACCAGGGAGGCTTAAGAGTGTGATCCCCCTATAGTTGGAACACACCCTACGGTCCCCCTTTTTGAATAGGGGAACCACCACCCCAGTCTGCCAATCCAAGGGAACTGCCCCCGATGTCCACGCGATATTGCAGAGTCGCGTAAGCCAACACAACCCCACAACATCCAGAGCCCTAAGGAACTCAGGACGAATCTCATCCACCCCCGGAGCCTTGCCACCGCGGAGCTTTTTAACCACCTCGGCGACCTCAGCACCAGAGATCGGAGAACCCGACCCAAAGTCCCCAGGCTCCGCTTCCTCAGTGGAAGACGTGCCAGTAGGATTGAGGAGGTCTTCGAAGTATTCCGCCCACCGACTCACAACATCCCGAGTTGAGGTCAGCAGCACGCCACCCCCACCATAAATGGTGTTGGTCGCGTACCTCTTTCCCCCCCTGAGACGCCGGATGGTGGACCAGAATCGCCTCGAAGCCGTACGGAAGTCACAAAGTACGTCTCTTTTATCAAAAAATATTTGTGTAGCTGCTAATGCATAAATAGCTTGCTAGCACTACCGTGTTTGTATTTGTTAATAACTGAGTTTTAATTTTATGTGAGTTGATTGGCACTATATCTTTTTTTGGGGGGTCTCAAAACAGCGTTTTTGCTAACGCTTGATAGCAATAATTAAAACTTCACAATACATAACATTTGCTAGCCAAATATTTACATCAGGCATATATTAATAACGGCTTACTAGTTATGCTTGAGTTGGCAACAGGTTGTGGACTGTTGAGCATGATAATTTATGTGACTAAAATAAAATAAAAATTACACAAACTTATGTGAAATTCTGCAGGAGCACTGAAAGACTCACGATGTAGCATACAATTAATTTTTTGTTATAGCAATTACACTCCAGAGTCTGTAATGAAAGTATGCAAGGAATGTGTGTGCATAAGTATGTATTTCATCTTATGTCCATCTTTGTCCTTTTCAGAGCTAAGTGTATTATCCCCATCCTCTGTGCCCACTACAATCACTTCTGATCTACCTGGTAAGTTAACTGCAAAACATCCTTTTTATAACTCCCAAACTAACTCATAAAAATTTAATTTACAACGTAAGCAGAAAATAGAGGACTTTTTGGAGGAACAAATACTGTTTAAACATGTCTGAAGAAAATTTCAGTTTTACTGGCTGATTTGTTTTATTACTACAAGCAAAAAAAGCAAAGTATGAAAGCATTTTTATACTTTTTCATAAAAAATGAACAACATAATTATAAGTATGATGTGACATCTAACATAACTACATTTTTTATTTTCATCTTAGGTCCATCTCCATCCTCTATGACCGCAGTCTCATCTGTGTCTGCAACTACTGCTGAACTACCTGGTAAGCAAAACCTCTTTCATATAATTGTTTAACCATCTTGAGAATTCCGATATTATTTCTAAAATCAGACAGACAACCAAATTATTTACAATTATTTAAAATAAATTTCAGTTGGTGTACTGGCAGATTCCTTTTTATTATAAGCAAAAACACTGGTATAAGAATTGTTGAACTTTTTATTTAAAAAAGTAAGCAAAATAATTGTAAATGTGATATGACATCTAACATAACAATTTTTGTTTGTTTTCATCTTAGGTCCATCTTCGTCCTCTGCAGAGCTCAGTCTAGCAACCCCATCCTCTGTGCCCACTGTCTCATCTGTGTCTGCAACTGCAGATGATCTACCTGGTAAGTTAACAGCAAAACATCTTCTATAATTACTCTTTGTGCTCCAGATCATTTTCAGATTAACAGTTATGTACATCGCAAACATTTTCTGCCCTTTTATGTTATTATTAATCATCATCTTTCTTTTGTCTCTTTCTCAGAAGCTTCCACATCAAAGTCCGAGCCACACCAAGGATCATCAGCTCTGCCAATGGACCCAGCTGAGTGGCCATCTTTCCTCTCAGATGTAAACAGGACTGAGCAGGTGATGAGAGGACCACTGCCTATTAAGGATACCTTTTCCTTCCCCAAAAGGCATGATGGGCGAAGTTTTTATTTTTAGAAAGTTTGATTTTACCAGTTTATTCATAGGCAGTTTTATCAATACATTATGTCATATCTGGCCTTCTGAGGACATTCATGAACTTGATGTGGTCCAAAATTAAAATAAGTTTGACACCCCTGCAATAAATTACATATATACTGTACATTAAAAAAGACTGTCAGAGTTGCAATACGTTTTATTAGGTGGGAGAATGATAAAACCATCTGACCGCTGATTGCAGTAATTCACATTATTAGTAGAAACAGAGGGCCCCCATCCAAATTTCGCTTAGGGCCCCAAAGAGGCTTGGGCCGGCCCTGGTCTTGCTGCTACATCCTGATACTACCTGATACTACCTGTCTTCCAGGAGGAGTTCCGTGTGGTTTAGTCCATTTGTCCGGCTCTTTGTGGATCTTCAGGAACATAAAAAACAGTCTTGGCCTCAGTTCTGTTAGGGTCTGGGAGCAGGTTGAACCCAAGCACAGGCAGGATTCAGAGACTGCAGAGGATTAAAATAAAAATAAAAGTTTTATTTAACAAAATACAGTAAAGAGTTGTGGCAGCATAAACTCGCATGAATACAAGAAGACAGAGAGGAGAAAACGTAGGAGCAAGGAGACAAACCAGGACATCACCAGACAATGACCAGCTGAGCAGTAACAGAAAAACACAGTGAAATACACACACTAACAAGGGCTAAACATAAAACATCTGGAAGAACAGGCAGAGGAAGAAGAGGGCTAATCATAGACACAAGTGAGAGAAAGAGCTAAACACACCACAAGGGGGCACTAACCTCACAGTATTCCCACCTCTCAAGGATGACCCCTGACATCCCAAGATCCTCGCCTCAAAACTCAGGTGGGAGGAGGAGGACTGCAAGGATGGAGGGCACAAAGAAAACACAAGAAAAAAAAAAGAAGAAGACAGGAACAAATCCTGGGAACTAGACACCGATAAATTTTTTTAACACGTGGGCAACACAAAATGTTTAAGGCAGAGGCGGCTCCTGATTTATAGTAGCTAACAAGTTATACTCGATTTAAAGCGGTAGGTCAGCTCACTCAAATACAAACACGATGCTAACGTTAGCTCATATTTTTTTCTTAGATAAATGACCTGAAATGGCTAATAATGTTAGCCAGGCTCCACTGTGTTCACCATGATGTCCAAGAGAAATACATCAGTGCAACTGAATGAAGAGAGACACAGAACAGATACAGCATATGTTGTGAAAAGGTTGCATCCCCTTTCAGATGTGGAATCACCAACATATAGGTTAGTTAGGCAATAACAACAGAGCTAATAATTGTCCATGCTAAGCTAACGTTACAATAACAGGGACATGTTTGTTTATATGTTTGCAGGGACATGGTGAAAACATTCAACCCAAGTACACACCACCTACCATGGCCCACTTGTCAATAAGTTAATCCCATCTTGTTATAAGGTGGAGAAGAGCTGATCTGCACTTTAAACAGAAGATGGATGATGTGTCTGGGAGCAGATCCAGAGAAAGATGATTGAGCAAATGAAATGTCATTCATGCACAACTGTCCTTTCTGCGATTAAAATCTGAAATATAAATACTGTACTAGTAATGTTCTTTGTGGTCAACACAAGAAGACTGTGGAGATGATGGGGTCACCATGCAGTTTGAGGAAAGGCCTGAGAATGAGGGAGTGGAGGATGAGGAGGAGAGTGTAAGTGTATGATTGAAATTATATACATTCTCAATCTTAATAATGATTTAATAATCTCTTTTTACTGATAATACTGATGAACCTGTTGTTTGTTTAGGAACCACCTCCCTGCAGTCTGTCCAGAAAGTGTCCATTGGAGGAGCTTTTGGCTGAAGAAGACTCACAGAACATAATGTCACCGCTCCATGTCCATGAAGAGAGGGCTGCAGATGTACCAGGACATTCCACCAGCCGTTCTGTCTGAGGACCCTGCTGCTGGTGGTGGAACCAACCCAAGACGTATCCTTTGCTGTCAGATCTAATCTTGCATTCTCATATTTGTGTTCAAGCTTCTCCCACACCTAACAAACATGTTGTCCACTGCAAGAGACACTGTCTGTCCAGAACACACACATATTACTGCCTGAGGAGCAGATATGATCATTTTCCTCAACAAGAACCATTTCTGATTATATACTGTACCTGCTGCTAATCTGGACTGGATTGTACAAGTTGCTCTTTTTTACTATTATAATAATAATTTTTTTGATATTCTGCAGCAGGTTAGCTGGTCAGTGAGAGCTCAGTAACATGACTGCAGCATCACACACTGGACATGTGGAAATGTGTTTCCATGAGGTTTTCAAACAAAGCTCTCTTATGAAAGTATACCATTGCGAAAAGAAAACTCATAACATATTGAAGTTCATAAGATTGATATTTACATACTGGTTGAAAATAGCCCTGTGAGAAATTCATAGTAAATTTAACAAAAAGGAAAAAGTTCATATAATTAAATTTCAAACAGAAGTTCAAATTATTTAATCCTGAAAGAACTCTGGCTAACTACTCTCCACAAGTTACAGATGGTCCAGAACTCAGCTGCCTGTGTCATCACTCAAACCTCCTACTATAACCACATCACTCCTGTCCTGCAGCAGCTCCACTGGCTCCCGGTTAAATCACGCATCATCTTCAAAATTCTACTTCTCACGTTCAAAGCTATCCACAACCTTGCCCCTCCTTATCTATCTGACCTCCTACAAATCTCCATCCCATCACGCTCTCTCAGATCCTCCTCTTCGCTACATCTCCATGTACCCTCTGCCCGCCTCTCCACCATGGGGAGCAGGGCCTTCACCTGCTCTGCCCCTCACCTCTGGAACGCTCTACCGCCAGACCTTCGAAACACCACCTCCCTTTCTCTGTTCAAGACTGCCCTGAAAACACATCTCTTTAGACTAGCTTATCATTAACTTTACTAAATGTATTTTTATTATTTTGCATTTTATAATCTTTATGTATTTTATATTTCAATTTGTCACTGATAATGTTTGAACTGTATTGGTTTGTTAAGTGTCCTTGGGTGTCCTGAAAGGCGCTTTTAAATAAAATGATGATTATTATTATTATTACAAGTGTTTCAATCAAGTTTTACAGTACCGGTATATTTAAGACTTACTTGAACATTTTATACACGCATATATTTATTTAAATGTGTTTTATTTTTAAAGTACATTTGCTCATTAAAATACATCTGTAAATATATAAATTATATTCTCAGAGTCACAAAACTTTGTTATTTTAGGGTCATTTTATTGTGTCCATACATAAAACAGTATTTTTCCCTGAGTGTTGCCTGACAGGCACAATTCTATTTGTACCAGCTAGCTGAAGTTTTACAGCAGCACATTAGGTGTTAATTTAGGGCATTAAGTCACATTGATTTATTGTTCTGTTAATGGTACTTTCAGGCAGAGTTTAGGTTTTCAAACACTTGAGAAAACGGTCACCACCATATGTTATTCATTTGGTACCCTAACAAGCTAGTGGGGATTAGAAACATGACCATGTCATCTTGTGCACTGCATGAGGAACAAAATGTTTCTGGGTGTAATCTGGCCTGCATGGCTTAATTAACAATAATGATTCACCTGGAGTGTAGGGCAGTTGTTACTTTGAACTTTTAGTGGTTAAACACCTTTAGATGGAAAGGAACAAGTGTTAGCTGTGCCTTTGAGCCCAGTGGTTTAATACACTTTCTTCTTTGTAGTTTGTAGCCATTTCATCCTGTTCGAGTGGCTTCAAGCATGTTCCACATCTGGACCTCACAAGGAGTCTCATCTGTCTGATGGACCTAAGTGGCTTTATTTTAATATTTATATACGTATATGTGTGTGTGTGTGTGTGTGTGTGTGTGTGTTTAATAGTTCATGGATTTTAGTTTTGAGGATTTGAAGGTGCAGTTCAGTTGTTGGTGCCACTTAGTTCACATGAACTTCTCGCCCTCCTGTACTTTTAGTGTCAACCTCACTTTTAGCTTGCAGTGATCTCTTGGTTTGTCATTGTCTCCTTTGGGTGCTGCTTTTACCTTCAAGTTGAGTTTTTGTTGCTGAGCAGTTAGTGGCCTGTGTCTTTGAGCTGTTGTTTGGTCTAAATGTTAACATTTGGAGGATTCATGAAGTTTGTGACTGTGTTAAACAGTCATGTCCTTGATGTTCTGAACAATCTGCCTAAACTTGATTTTAGTGCAATAAGAAGAGCTGTGGAGCTGTTTTTTGTATCAATCAGACAAAAGAGGAAAAGCCATTTTAAATAACACCACACTGCACACCAGACTAATGTCAGACTCATAGAACCTCCTATTGAAACTTTTATTCTGAAAAGTCACAAACTGGTGTAAATTCACAAGGGAAAATGGGACAGGATGTAGAAAAATACACCCATTAAGGCAGTATATGAACAAGTCACTCAAAATGCAAAACAACCAAAACCAGTCAGGAAATCCACTGAGTGAACAAAATAATATCCAGACAATGATCTGGTACTCAGTCAGTGACAGTCAGACATAGTTAAGATGAAACCAGTACAAGATGATGAAACTGATCATCAGTGGCAATAATTCAATAAAACCAGTAATCACTAGTAAACTGGTTTTTGACAATTACAAGCTGTGATCTCACTGGTGCAGGGTTTATTCAGAACCCACGTGGAGAATTTCTCCTGTGGTAACAAAACCAGTAGTCCACTAATAAGGTTTGGCTGTGTGCTCCCCAGTAAGTACTGGTTAACTACCCATTAGCTCCTGATTTATTCCTGAGGTGTTCCCCAGTAGCTAATCAAACTCTGTGTACCCTTTTGTAGTGTTATCCATTTGTCTTCTTCCTGTATCTATTTTAGCACAGCAGCAGCAGCAGCAACAGCAGCATCATCATCATCATCACATCCTGCACAGCAGGGCTGTCCTCCTCCTCCTCCTCCTCCTTCTGTTCTGACTGAGTGAGGATGGCTTGTTTTCCACTGACAGCGTCCATAGGATCCTCCTCTGACTGCAGACACATCCACACCCTCACCTTCCAGCTCCTCCTCTTCACTTTGTTCAGATGCCTCCTCTTCGTCACAGCCCTGCTCTTCCTCATCTACAAAGTATGACATGTGCTTATTACCAACATGTCAAGGCAGTCACAACAACCAGCAATAAACTTATTAATGCAACAAGCCAATGCACTTTATTTGTTTCACATCATGTAAAATATTGACTTTATATCATATAGATTTGTCATACATGACATTTATAGGGATTTGACAGCTTAGTTTAGTTCTATTACAAGATATTTACCTTTCAGGGCAGAGTCATCTCTTGCAGTGAAGCTGGTCCACTGGCACATGGCGTACTCCACCCCATGGAGCTCTTCCTCGTCTGAGTGCTTGTATTCAGCAGGGTAGGACATTGCAGCAGCAAAGTTGGGCTTGAGGACATGCTCTTTACCAAACAGCACCTCAGCTTGCTGATTCATGCGCTGAACCTGCCGTGGGTCCATGCACCACGTCTGCCGACCGTGTCCTGTCCACCTGCAACCTGGAGGGAGTCCATGTGGCTGTTCCACTGCACAGTGAACACAGTTAGATATCCACGATATTTAGGCATGTAACGGTTGTAGTGGGTGTACCGAACCGTTTCGGTACAGCACGTTCGGTTCGGTCCACCTCCGTACTGTTTCGGTAATTTTTTTCACTCATTGAACGTTAATATATGCGCCGCGGAACAAAATTTCCTGGGCGCGTTTCAGCACGGAGCTATTATCGCGTAGCACGCGCAGCATTATATGTTGTACAGCACTTTGTGATTTTATCTGCGAAAAGTGCTATATAAATAAACTTTACTTACTACTTACATGAGCCGTTAGCTTCTCGCTGCGGTCTCCTGTTTGTTAACGTTATGGTTTTCTTGTTAAAAGACGAGCACACAAAGCTGTGTGTGTGGACATTGTTTCACAATACTGGCTCTGCAGCAGCAACACGTCTAACGTGAACTCGTTTGAAACGACTTCATCCGAACGTGAACCAAGAAACAGCAGCTGTTACAGAAACAGCGCTAACAATACAGCTGCATTTAAACAACTTCATCAGGTAATTTAGATCGGTCCAGATCAATAACACAAACTGTATGAGTTTTTAAAGCTCTGAATCTAAGTCTGAATGTTTTTTATGCGCAGTTGATCCTTGCTATGAGACATCCATCACGTCAACACTTAAGTCAAAAAGTTCAGCTCTTTATGAAAAAACTAAAACTGATTGTCAACAAGTCCTGGAGCTGATTTAAGCCCTGCCCTGATGATGAGTGAGATATTCAACCGTTCAAGAGGTATTGTTCTTTTATTATAATTATTATTTATTATTATTTAAAATCATAATCTTATTAACTTATTTTTTTACCTCTGTGTTTTATTTCCAGTATTTCCAGTTACAGAGGTAGCATCTCTCTTCCACTTCAGGGAAATCCACCAGAGATCACCTGCTGCAGCTAAGAAGTGTGTGATGACTGAACTGAACTCTGAACTGTTCCAGGACCTGTCCCACCAAGAAGAGGTTGTGAGTAATGAGGACAAATACAGCCACACTGCTGCTACTGGACAAAAACTTGATTAGTTAGATTGTAAACAGTCTGTTGCTGCTTATTGTTCTGGTTCTGACTGTTATTGTATTTATTAAGATTTTTATTATTTTTAATATAATTTATTTATTGTAGAGTGCTGTTTATTTAAAATATCATCCAAATGGGTCACTTTTATTTATTACTACAATACAATACAAACATATTTTTGGCATATTTTCAAAATAAACATTTTGTAAGTCTTTATTTTGTCCTTTTTTTTTGTACCGAAAATAAACCGAACCGAGTCCTCCTTGTAATTGAACCGAACCGAAATGTGATTTTAGCGTACGTTACACCCCTAACGATATTCCTGGTTTCCCGTGACTACCCATAATTCATAGCGGAAGCCGGATCTTTACTTCCGCCCGAGGTCCCGTTCTATTGTTTTCTGTTGTGGTGTAACACACTTGCTAGCGATTTAATTCTTTTTTTTACACATAAGTTACCTTTACCTGACGTACATGGCAGCACATCAAAGGTGGATACATTCCAAGGATGTTTTAAAAAGCTGCGAAGATAAGACATTAACTGTGCCTCATCTGTCACTGCTCAGTCCGTGAGCAGTGACAGGTGAAGCACAGTTAACGTCTTATCTAACTGCTCACGGACAGGCTGACTTGACACACTGTGGAAGGTACATCACTTATCTGGATATCAGGATATTTAGATCACAGCCAGACATTAATATAGTCAGAGTTCAAGTCTGTACTCTGAATGAAAGCAGACATTTAATAGAAAATGTGTTGAAAATGTCACAAGTAAAATGTACAAAGTTGAAACACATGCTGTTTAATTAATTAACAAGTTGATGATAAAGTAGTTCTATAATTTTTGCAATCTTCAAAGACAAGAAAATATGAAATATGTACATTGTTGTTTTGAGAAAGCATGTGTTGCCATTTAAAGAAGAACCTACCTGTTACATTATGGTTGAATAAAACAAAAAAAGAAGTCATTTTTCAGTTGATTGCGTCATACGTACACTATTCCATAAGCTTTTCAACAAAACATTAAAGGTGTAGAGTATATATACAAAAGAGAAACATAGAAATTATTTACTCCATATCTAAAAATTTCTGTGTTAAGGTACTCTCTCAGGTCGTAGAATCTTCAATCACCAGCATACTCCTAGGAGATGGATGGAAACTCGACTTGGTCCAGAAGTGTTGTGCAGTCGTACACAGCAACAAATGAGTTAAAATAAAATCTTCTATAAATAAATCTGTTGTTCATTTACATTTGTTCATTTTGTTGTTATTTCAATAATTAAAATACACTGTTCAATGTCTAATAATGTGAAGTAGTTTCATTGTGATGTAACCCATACTACTCATTCTAATACACATAAATTAAAACTAAAGGTCTTGATTGTTCTTTGGCCAGTGTAGTGTTTTTATTCACATGTGCAAAACATAAAAATATTCATTTTGATTATAAGTTTTCATAATCCAGGAGACTGACAAAGTTCAGAATAAAAGCTATAATTATAAATTTAAAACAGTTGAAACTGAATACTGTACAATATGAGACTGTGGGTGGTTTTGTCTTAATGAAAATGAATTGGCTCGGATCAAAAACACTTCAACAAGCAATGATGGAGACCAGCAAACTGGAACAGATTCCTCTTCATGTGGAACCATCCGATTGCAGCCAACTCCTCAGGAGCAAGGTGTAGATCTGAGACTGGAAGCAGGTCTAGGATCTGAGACTGGACCCAGGTCTAGGATCTGAGACTGGACCCAGGTGTAGGATCTTATCTCTGGATGGATCACGGCCCTTCACTCTTCTGTAAAGTAGAAAAAGAAAACGTCATAGACAGTGTGTACAGTACAGTATTTGTACTAAAATGTGAGTAAATAAAGCATTTACTTAACAGATCTGTCATTAAATAATATAAATAACATAAACACATGTGTATCACACACAGTTATATTATTTAATGACAGATTTGTTAAGTAAATGCTTTATTTACTCACATTTTAGGACAAATGTAGCTTCATGTGCACTTTTCTCTTCTTTAATTGACATCATTATTTTAAATGTGCTTTAATAAACTCTGGTTTAATGACGGGCCAGGTTTTGAGGCCTGCTGTCTTTGTTGACCCGGTCTGTCTTGGAAAAAAGATGTGTAAACTGTCTCAATCATATCTAACCAGCTAAATAACAGTTTAACTAAAATAACACACAGCCAAAAATGTCCAGGTTCAACAAGGACCAGAACCAGACATTTGTTGTGAGTGTTACGTCTGGAAGTTAGCATGTAAAGTAGCGACATGCTAAGCTAACCACAGCTAACCACAGCAGTAGAGACGCTAAATCATGAAAAAAAAGCTACTAAACAGACGGTTATACTCTGATATTGTTCTGACATTGTTTCACAAAATGATTTATTTAGAATATTTTGTTTACCAAACTAAAGTTGATCGGAGCGCGACGTCTTCGAGAGCAGGTCCGAGCCAGACTCAGACAGAGGAAGGAGCTGCTGTCAGCTCCTTCGATGGAGATAAATCCTTCACGTTTACAACAGTGCTTTGCTCAAACGTATACCCGTCTGTAACACCCTCTAACTCAGCAAGAAACAACCAAAAAATTTAAAAAAACGAGAGGAAATTAACTGTTGTCCCGGCATGTATTTCAGAGCAAAACACACCGGTAGATGACTTCAGCCGGAAGTATACAACCTGGAGGGGGCGGCACAGGACTGTCATGGCTGCCCACATGAGCGTTTCTGGAATAAGGTGGATACCTGAAAGACATGACCATGGCCCTGCCACCTCAAATCTGTCCATGGTTCTGGTTTGGCCATACAGAGGCAAGGTAGATGCTGCCAGAGCTGTCCTTGGTTGTGGCCCTTCGTGAGGCCACTACAGGCCTGAGATAGAGTTGCATCCACCCATCCTCCCTCGTGGTCTATGGTCCTGGTCCTGTACTAGAGGGGGAATGAGGATGCTGCGGTCCTTGGATGGAGTCGCCTCCACCTGGCCTCTCTCCCTCCATGCCTCTGGCCTCTCTCTACTGGTGCTCTCCCTCTCAGGACCGTCCTTCACCGCACACCCCGCATGGCATCTCCTCAGTTGGCTCTCCCTCTGACTGGCCTCCTTCCCTCCAGTGGGCCAGGGAGGGACTTTAACTTTTCCCTCGGGCACACAAAACCACCCGCTCGGTGCTGGTACTGGGCCAACTATTGGTACCAGGCTAAAGAGTCGCCAAAGTGGCCGGTGCGCCTCGGGTGGAGCATCCCGTGTAGATAATGGGTCTGATAAATACACCCATCACTGGCAAGGGTTGAGTGCTTGTTTGCATGTATTAGTTTTAGAATTGCCACCGTTATCCAAGTAACAGTGGAGCTATCCAAAGAACCTTAACTGATTTAATGAGCCATTCACAGTTTCACTGTACCGGCTATGTGCACTCTTGGATGTGCAAGGCTTGATTTTTGAGATGAACATACGGTATTGGCAGGATCAACCAAGTAGCAATGGTCCCTGCTCCACAGAGGGCGGAGAGCCAGCGGCAGGTGGGCACCAGAGAGGGGTGGGCCCAGTAGCGGGAGCTGGTCACAATTTGTCAGTCCTGCTCAGTTTAGCCATCTATGAGAGCTGGAACACGCTCATGAAAGGTCAGGAGAAGCACGTGCTTTTGAGCCCTGAGCGTTTCATGGAACCCAGGTTTGCCCTGTCCAAACCAGGGCCCAGCACACACTGGGGCTTCGTGAGAGTGCCGCTCAGACAGACTGATCATCTTGGCCTCACTTCCAAGAGGCCGGGCCCAGAGCCAGGGTGGGCTGGTGGATGCCCGCTTGCTCGCCCTTGGTCACTGGGCATTGGAGGTAAGCCTGCACGCACGGGGATCTGTGCCTCCGAGGAGCCAGACAGAACCAGGACCCGGAGGAGCCTCTGCGAGGGGAGGCCATGTGTGATTATTGGTCGGGGGCATCCCTGGAGCTAAAACACTTAGTCTCTGGACTAATTTCTTCAACGCTATTTTTTCTAATTCAATTAAATTCAATACAATACAATTCAAAAATACTTTATTAATCCCACATCGAAATTAATAGTTGTCGTAGCTCATCATCCTGCTTTCATTCAAGAGTCAATAGATGCTGGTAGTTGTGGGCAACAAATCTGAAGAATCTGGCCACAGATACAGATCCGTTCACCCGGATCCAGCTTGCTGTCAGATCTGGCGGGCCTCTCGGTTCTCATGGGAACTTCCCGAATGCCACGCAGAATACAGAGTTCCCAGACACGCCTATTGCGCAAACCGGTTTTCGCACCACATCTGAAGGCAGAAAAGGCAAAGATGGCGAACGAGCAGAGCAAATTATACGGACAAAAACACGAGCTACCACAGCTTCACCAAGGAACAATAGCAAAATGGCAGTGGTCGAGTTAAATGAGTTTGAGAAAGAAATCATGGCAGACGAATCAGACAACTTGTCACAAAGTAGTTACTCCGATATCATTAATTATTTAATTATTACAAGGAGCGAGCGCACACCGGCTTCACAGCACACAGCTTCACAGCTTTAAATCCAAAAAAGATGTGTAAACTGTCTCAATCAGATCTAACCAGCTAAAAAAAGGTTTAACTAAAATAACACACAGCCAACAAACAGTCCAAGCTGAACACAGACCAGAACCAGCACTTTGAGTCTTACCGTGTTGGAAGTTAGCATGTTGTTAGCATCTGGAGCGAGGCTCGCGGGAGCTCAGGTCGGACGGCGTGGATCCGTCGCGGCCGCGGGGGCACGTCCCATGGGACCGACGCGTCGCCCGCACGACTTGGCTCCCGTCCTCCTTCTCCAACTGGGACGGTCTCCCCGCCGGTCCTGGTGGACCGTGAGGAGGCCATTGTCGCGTTAGCGAGATGCTAAGCTAACAGCATGCAAGACGGTTTGCTAAATAATGAAAAAAAAAAAAAACAGCTCTAACACACAGACAGTTGTACTCTAACATTGTTCTGACATAGTTTCACAAAATGATTTATGTAGAATATTTTGTTTACCGGCCAAAAGGACGACGTCTTCTGAGCAGATCCTTCAGAGCAGGCTCAGAGAGAGGAGCTGCTGTGAGCTTCTCCGATGAGATAAATCCTTCACGTTTACTTTTTTTTTGATTAAGTGAAACCTGCGCGTTGCCCAAACGTCTACCCGACTGGAACACCCACTGACACAACACGAAGTAACCATTGCAATTAATTAGAAATTAACACAAAAAAAAAAACGTGAAAAATGAACATCCATTAGACCGCGCTGTCCCCTGTTCTGACTTTCAAAATGAGGGTCCACCCGGAAGTAAGACGGATGTGACGTCACATGGGAACTATGTATTCCTCCCTGAGGGATGGTCACTTCTCCCAGCAGTCTGTGGAGCTCCTCATTGCCACGGACAGACAGCTGAAGGTGCCAGGGGATGACCCCGGTCCTTTTTTCCACTTTGGAGTAAGCTGTTGGGGGAGAATCAGTTTTGTGTTGTGTGTTTCCTTGATTGATGAAGCCTTCTGGATGGAAGGTGAAACGTTGGTTTCAGCACAAAAATAGAAACTGTTCAGATGACCTGACTGAATATTGTTGGATTGTATATTGAATATGGAGTCTGTTAACAGAGCTACTCCAACATGCAGCCACCTCGAGCGACGATATTCTAGAACAAGTGTCTTATCATAACAATAAAAAAGGCTCTGCTGTAAGTATATTTTTCATGTAAGAGGCTGCAAAAGAGGAGGGAACTGGTTTTTAAGTAAAGTTCAAACATGTCAGGCAGGAGAAATGGTGAAGTGTAATGCTGCTGCAGAGGGATTCTGTCTGTCTGCACGAGAACGGTGGCAAGTTAATGTTCGATTCATCCTGACGCCAAGCTGGGCTGTCTGACAGAGAGTCTGACAGAGAGCTTAGAGAGGAAGGAGTCTGTTCTGCTCTGTGTGTGTGTGTAAGTGATGAAAGCTTTACTCTGCCAGTCTCCGCCCATCGCTGCTCAGATGATGTCATATGTTTGGTTGTGTCTTGTGATCCAGCTCAGGACAAAGACTGGATTCAGTGCATCAGAAGCAGGAAGGAACAAAGAAGGCGCAAATTAAGGAAACAAACCCTGATGAGCAATCGGTTGAACTCAACATGAGGATGTTAGTTACAACCTTCTGGTTTCCTTCTGATGGGATTAGAGTCAAGTTGTTGACTATCACCAGCCTGTTCACAGATCCCCCACCCCACACACACTGTTTATGAATGTATACACACAGTTAAAGAATAATCAAAACTAGCTGTTTAGTTGAAGGATGTACATTTACTACTCAAATGAAACCCAGTGAGATTGTATTAAAGATACATTTATTTTTCAACAATTCTTCATACACAATCACAGGGACAGGATTTTTTTCAACTGTAACATGGTAGAATTTTTTTTCCATCATTTAATTCAACGATTTAGGACTAAGTTTGTTTCTCAGACCAAACCCAAATGTTTAACTGGCACATTATTTCTTACGACAATTAGAGGTAGAGCTGATTTTTTTTTTTTAACTCACATTACATACACATGCACATAGCGTTTTGATAAACAATAAAATGAAGTGAAAATAAAATGCTAGGTCTGAGAATTAAAATCACTGAAAGGCCTCAGAAACATGAGATTATAGTCTGAAATGAATACTCCAGCTTTGCATGAAGAGATCTGGCTTGACTGGATGTGGGCATAATAATATCAGGACAACACCAATCTCCAGATTAGAGATTATTATTATTACATATTAGTAACAAACCTCCCTATCGAGGACAAACCAGAAAGTGCAGAAACATTTCCAGTGGGTAGTAGGAGTGGGAATCATGGGAATCGTTAAACGCCTCATGATTCTATTTGATGATCCAAAAGGCTGTGAAGTGTTTTTAAACAATTATTGATGCAGCACACCACACAAATAATCACATTTCAAACTAAATCCAGATTAGTATGTCAGATTTAAAGAAACAAAATGTTTTGCTCAACACCAGACCATAAAAGTTTTTTTACTTAAACTAAATTTTATTAACTAAATTTACAGTAGTCCCTCGCCACTTCACAATTCGTTTTTCGCGGATTTGCTATATCGCAGTTTTTCAAAGTAAGATTGGACATGACACAGTTTCCTGATTGATGGATGAGCCATGGATTGTTTATTTAAAATTAGTTATTTAAAATGATTTTTCACCATGTGTGAAGCCCACAAGTGCAGGGGGAATCTCCCTCCTGCAGCTGATCAGCTGATCTCCTTCTTTGCCACCCCCACATTTCTCCTGCAGCTTCGTGAAGAGTTAACTAACTCTTTGCTGTCCAGATGCAGCAATTTACTTTTGTCTTCCAACTTAAAATTCAAAGTGTGGCGCATCGTAAAAAAAATCATAATCACAAAATATAAAAGTGTTAAAAGTTATTTTAATTATTTGATAACTTCTATGTTCAGTTGTTTCAGTGTAATTGATCAAAAAGAACATTTCTACTCTGTGCTGCAGAGCTGAAGCTGTGTGACATCCTTCTGATGTCCTGCTGCTCTTCTCTTCTCTACAGTTTAGATTTAAATACAGTAACATTTTAAATAAACAATCCATGCTGCATGGATTGTTTTTTTAAAATGTTACAATACTGTATTTAAAATTAAATGGTTTATTTAATGAGGGAGATTGAGCGTAACAGGTGATGAGTGAGTGTGATTACAGCCTGGCACATGTCCTGACGCCCATCTATCATTCTCTTATTGCCCTTCACCTCGCTTAAACCTGAACTCTCTCTCTCTTCGCGGGACTTCTCTGTTGCTTCATCGCTCGACCAGAGGTGAGCTTGCTCCCTACACAGGGCGTACAGAGAATTATTCCTGCGTACTGCTGGGCTAGCGAAAGCTAGTCCGGCACATTTTTCCTTAACCCCAAAGTTTTTTCTTCTCCTCTCTCCGCAGACTGCTTCGCTCGACGGCGCTAACTGCGTCACACCGCTACCCCTGCTAATTCTTAGCGGGCTAGCCAGCGAAAGCGACGCGACGGAGGAGACGTCTCAAAAAAAAATAAAAGGATTTTGGAAGGACTCGCTCGTCTTATGTCTTATCTCGGACATGCCTCCGGAGAAAGGGAAGCGAAAGACAAGACTTCCGAAAAAGGCCAGTAGGACAGCGAGCCCAACCTCGCGTGCCTGTCCCAGCGGCTGCGGTTTTCCCCTCTCAGCGACGGACACCCACGAGGACTGTCTCGTCTGCTTGGGGATGCTGCACGCGAAGATGGCGCTGGATGTGCCCGACTCTTGCCCACACTGCAGCCAGATGCTGGAGGCGGTGAGGAGGCACCGGGCGGACTTCGTCGCCAAGGCCATGGGCGCTGCTGCGGCGCCAGCAGACCCGGACACTACTGAGCCTCTCACTCCCACGCCGGAGCTCGAGAGCATGGCTCTGGATGACAGCACCCGAGTCGAATGGGGCGACAGCCCAGATGTGCTGGCTCCCATGGTGGACTTAACAGTCGAATTCGACACTCGAGGCATGATGAACGAGGACGAGATCTCGATTTCAGCCTCAGGTGAATTTTCCGTGGATGACGCCGACGTCGAATATGAGGAACAGGGAGAAGACCTCTCCCGTACCCCGGCGCCTGTGCTCCCGGAGACTGACTTTTCTATCCTTGCTCTGTTCGACTTGTGTCACAGAGCAACGGATGTGCTACAGATCCCATGGCCTCCACCTCGTCAACAGGTCACGAGGTTGGCAGGAAACTATTTTTATTCAAAGCAGCAGGCCGCCACTAGGCAAAGGATGGATGCCCGTCTTTCCGGACTTCCTCATAGAGCTGACTCGCACCTGGTCTCAGCACAGAGCTCCCATGTTGCTGCCGCTCTCGCAGTTCCTCGACGTGGATGGGATGGATGAAGCGGGAATAGCCAATGTGCCTCAAATTGAGGACACGCTGGCGTCTCATCTGGCTCCAAGTCATCCGGGACAAAACCAACTCTCCCTAGCAAAGCCTGTCGAGCCTCGGCTTCTCTGCTCGAGAAATGCTACAGAGCTTAGGGCCTCGCAGCGCGTGCAATGAACGCGTCCACCATGATGTAAGCGTACCTGGCTGAAAAACTGCAGGAGCTCCAGGTAACGACAGACAAGCAAGCTGCCGCCGACCTGCTGGATGAAGACCGCAGGGCAACAGACTTTGTGCTCCGCATGATGGGGACAGCAGCTGTTGCACAAGGCAGAGGCATGGCTGAGGTGGTCATCGCAATACGCCATCTGTGGATGACCCTAACTGCCTTCCCGGAGGGACAAAAAATTCCTTTCTCCACCATTCGATAGAACCGACGGGACTTTTTGGAAAAGCTCTGGATCGAATTCAGACCAGGCTGGACCAGAGGCGCAAGCAGGCTGAAGCTCTCCGGGTGGGCATCCCCAGGAGAGCCTTCGCCCCACCAGGGAGTCAGCTGGGGGTAGACTCGTGCAACCTCGACACCACTCAGTCACATGTGCACCACCGCAAAAGCGGCCAGCATACGAGGCCGAGCACCGGCAGAGACCACCGCCGGGCCCACCTCGGACTGAACACGCCTGGAGTAAAAACAGATTTGTTCCCCGCCAGGCGGTCCGACACAGGGCTTCCTCGGCAAATCAGGACACCAGACAGAAGCGTGCCTGATGAACCAGGCCCGCGCCTTGACTTTACAGGATCACCCGCCCACGCGGTAAGTGAAATGACCTTTTCATGTCCAGACTTTGTTTGTAGCACGGTACAAAAAGCTGGTGACTTGGTTTTAGACACGAATCATGTTCTTTCTGCTGTGAGTGACATAAAGTCAAATATGTCGTTACACATAAGCACGAATAAAGCTAAAAAAACAGCCTCTCTCTGTTTTCTTGACTCACAAAACAAAAACAAAAAAACAAACATAGTAACATCAGCAGCACGGCCCCCTCTATTCTTTCAACCGATATAAAGGGTGGGGGCATCATCCCCCCCTCCCTCGCGGCTCACGGGGTGTTAGCCTAATCAATAAACCCCAGCAGGGTGCCTCGCGTCTGTTTGCAACAGACTGGCCCAGAGGCGCCTGCAAGCAGGCCCGACACTCCTCACAGAGACAGGTGAGGGGGGTCACGTGCTCCAGCCCCCGCTCCGTTGTAAACCACGGGGCCGGGAATACACAAATCAAACAAACCCGTGACATGTCCGCGCTCCAGTGGTGCGCGCCGACAAAATCTGATGACCCACCTTCCTGGCCACCTATTCAACGGATGCCAGTAAGGGACAGGGGGCCACGGCAGAAGCCCGCAGACCAACACCAGTATCACACGTTCACAAAGGCAGTTGTGATGAAACTGCAGTGTGTGTAAACACTCAGTGTAGAACAGAAATGGCACCAGGGCTAAATCAAACTCCTCTTTCCTTTAATCGAAGAGGACGGAACTCTCTGACACCAACCAATCTAAGATCTGCTCAACACAAAGGACCATCTCGAACAGCTCCACATTCTCGTGCTGAAGCTGTCCCCTTATCCTCAATGGGCGACACGCCATTCTCAAGCAGTGATCCTGCAGCGTGTGGCCATGCTCACTATGCTGACTCAGTTCTGCTCTTAAACGACACCCCTCCACCGGGTGAAACACAGCCCCCCAGAGTTTCGTCGGGATCCAGGGCTCTGATGAGGCCGGAGACCAGTAAACCAGACACAACCAGAAAACGGGCTGGAGTCAGGAGATCTGCTCGTATACAAAACTTGCAGCCCCTCCGATCCATGACCCCCAACAAAAAGAGGAAAAACAGACATTCTGTTCCATTTTTGTCTAATAATGACAGCAGATTGCCTTTGCCTCCAAACACTCTCGATCAGAGTAGTATTCATTCAACCTTTATTTATACAGGCTAGCCTCGTTGAGTCACGGGGACTCATTTACAAGAGGGACCTGTCTCACTCACACCAAACAACCATCCACTCTCACACTCACACCTAGGGTCAATTTAGAGTCACCAATCAGCCTAACAAGCATGTTTTTTGGTCTGTGGGAGGAAACCGGAGTACCCGGAGGAAACCCACGCATGCACGGGGAGAACATGCAAACTCCACCCAGAAAGGCCCCGGACCGGGATTTGAACCGGCAACCTTCTCGCTAAGAGGCAGCAGCTCTACCAGTTGTGCCACCGTGCTGCCCGAATGTATGGCAGTACATCTGCAGGAAGGCCTTCTCCCTAACGTGGGTGGCCTTCAAGGGACCTCATGGGCCCTTGAGGGAGAGCTGGTTCCACCACCTGCTCCTCTCCAGGGACCCTCCACGTCACCAGGAGGAACTGTCTCGCCACTTAGGCTGAGAACTGTGGAAAATTTTAGCTTGGTGGCGGAGAGGAACAAGCTGGTGGCCTCAGGCCTGCCCGTGAACATGGTAAATACCATTCAAAATGCACGAGCTACGTCAACACAGTCTCTCTACGCCCGGAAATGGCGTATTTTTGAAGCTTGGTGCACAGAAAGAAATATTATTTCTTATTCATGTGACTTGGCCCAGCTCCTCACCTTTCTTCAGGACTGCTGGAGAAAGGTTGTTCTTTCTCAACGATTAAGGTGTTCTTATCAGCAATTTCGGCCTGTCACAAGGGCTGGGGGAGCAGGACGCCTGGCGCGTACCCGCTCATAATAAGATTTATGAAGGACGTGCTAAGGAAGAGACCCCCCAGCAGGATCTTGACCCCTGGATGGGATCTTAGTATGGTCTTGGGGGCTCTCTGTGATCCCCCATTCGAACCACTGAGCGAGATTAAGATAGATTTATTATCTTATAAGACCGCTCTTCTCCTAGCTCTTTGCTCGGCGAAACGTGTAGGTGACCTCCATGCTTTGTCCATACACCCAATGTGTACCAGGTTTGCCCCTGACGGGTATATAAACCGTCAAACCGTCACCCTAAGGCCTAATCCTGCATATATCCCCAAGGTCTTGACTTTGAACCCCAGAAGTCTGGACTTTGATCTCTCTTCTTTTCCACCTGCTCCTGTCCTCACTCAGGAACAGGAAAGGCTGAAGGCTCTCTGTCCCGTAAGAGCTTTAAGCACTTACATGCAGAGAACAGCTGAAGGGAGAAAAACAAATCAACTGTTTGTGTGCTTTGCTGCACCAGCTACAGGAAAGGCCCTATCAAAGCAGTGCCTCTCACACTGGGTGACTGAGGCCATAAAAAGGGCGTACAGTAGCAAAGGTCAACAGGTGCCCTCTGGAGTGCGCGCTCACTCCACTCGGGGCTTGGCCACCTCGTGGTCACTGTTCAAGGGTGTACCAGTTGCAGACATCTGTGCTGCTGCGAACTGGAGCTCAATGAACACGTTTGCAAAGCATTACAGTTTGGATGTTACTGCGTGTGATGTCACTCAGGCTGTCCTTTCTAACACACAGTAGAAAGCAGCCTTGGGATGCCTGCTGAATAAAGGCGGACGTTCACACTAGCATGCATTTTACTGAGCATTTCAAGGGCGTGATTGAATTACGTTCCCATAGCATTTATGTTGCACCGAGTGACATGACTGATAAGGGAACTGAAAGTTATGCACCATAACTCATGTTCCCTGAAGGAAGGGAACGAGGTGCAACATACCTGACCCTTTCAATGCTGAAAGCTCGGTGAAGTGCATTTTGGAGAATGATGGATGGGCGTCAGTGCCTTAAATACCCAGAGGGCGGGGTCTCTGGCGCGACGCTGACGCCCCTGCCATAAAGGCGTGATTGTATTCCTTCAGGTTATCGCGCGAAGCGCAATTTCCCATAGCATTTATGTTGCACCTCATTCCCTTCCTTCAGGGAACATGAGTTATGGTGCATAACTTTCAGTTTTCACTTCTCGCAGGTGTGCAGGGTACAGAACACCTGCGATAAACGAGGGTCTGCTGTAGTGGTAAATTCGGTGCACTTTATGGACTTGATTAATCTGAGTCACTCACTAAAATGATCTGAATCAGAGGCGTCACTTGAGTCAGTCAAGATACAAACCATTTTCCTCCAACCCCCCCTCAAACAAACAAACGAAACAAACCACAAATCAAAGCATAAACAACACAAACAACAACAAAACGGTGGCGGTGCATGTATATATACA